>JAMBLF010000366.1:0-292028 GCA_030578115.1 Leucoptera coffeella
GTCCACCCTGAAAGATATTAAAGGACGTGAATGTAGGCATATGTATTTTACCCTAAATACCAAACTAGCCTGTCCGTCAAGAGGTAGGCCTAATTACCTAGCCTACCAAAGGCGAGTTAGTAATCATTGAGCCTAACGACTAACGACACTAAACAGTAAGGCACTTAGTAATTTTGAAACCCAGTTTATAATATAAAACGTCGCTTTCAAGGCTAGTATTAGCATGACCATACTATAGGATGGAAAGTAAGAATTCCTATGTACGTTTATGCAATAATTATAGCTGTTACATTGAGGGAAAACACATTGACGATACCGACCCATTGCCTGAGTAGGTATTGTAAGTGGCGACATAATTTACCGTCAGTCACATTAGGTGCTCTCTTGTACGTTAACACGTGGGGTTGAGGTGGCCATGCACACTTAAATCCCTGCTAACCCGCTAGGTTTAATGGTCGTGGATGTTATTGCAGGAAAGTTGCAACTTCAACAATAAAAAATAACTGTGAAACCAATACAAGTCAATTTAACTGTAAGTTATGTCATTTTTATTGGATGTTACACCAATAATAGAAAATAATCTATAAGGGGTGTAAAAATATTTAAGGAAGCAGGAAAACTTTCAGCAGTTATTTGCAGTAGTTCATTGTCACTCAACTAGACTGAAACTAACATAAAAATTGGCTTATGAAGAGTAGCCTCAAACATCAACAAAACCACTAACTACCCACAAGGCTCTATGTGAATTATCTTAATATTCTTGTCCTGTACAAGTCTGGGAGTCCAGTGCTAGGGAGGACGAAATAAGAATGCTAACTAGCTGCTGCTGTTCTTCCTAGCATATCGTAAGAGGTGACTAAGGGACAGGCGTAAATAGAATCTATTGGGTGATGGGTTAGCAACCTGTCACCAATATTCCATTATTACATAACAACCCCAATTTTTTGTGTGCAAAATAGGTTCCGTCCACCTCGAAAAGAATTAAAGGATGTGAATGTATATGTATGTATGTTAATTATTATTCAATATAGACCAAAATAAAACAGCATAGCTTATTTAAAGTTTATTGATTCACTTCCTCTGCACGTTTTGTGGGCGCGCCATGTCTCTGGGGAAGGACCGCTGTGGTGGCGTACGGATACGTCTGTCTTTCTTAGACCTGTTGCGCACCACTTTGCTGTGGATAGCGCACGACACGCAGTAGTGAAGCTTAGCATATAACTTGGGGAGTTGGAACGCTGGAATAGAGAAAAAATTGGTATTGTATTATTTTATCTTAGTATATTGAGAAGTACTGATGGTAATAGATATGTCAAGCTCTCTCATGTAAATTGTAACTATCAAGATTATTACAGATAATAAATGAATACAAGAAAAAGAGAATATTTCATGAATATCAAATATTTTAAGGCCTGAAAAACATTAAGAAAACAAATAATGGCAAATAATAAATTGAAAAGTTTAAAATAGTTGCCTGATATAATGACATAATATCTAAATGACTTTCTCATCTACAGACAAATGGGAATATGTGTATGTTAATAATATTCCATCATAATAGCTAACTTGCTATTACAAGGATCATTTGTGTACATAGATAGCACAATACAAGTAAAACTCAAATGAGAAAGAGACAACAGAATGTAGATTTTGTGAGTTCAGAGACACACAGTCTAAACATAATATAATAAAAGATATTGTAGATGTCTTTCAGTTTCAGGATACCTTAACTTCTGACTGCCCCAAAAGGGATAATGGTAACAACATTTAGGTAGTTACACGTATTGGAAAACCTTAAGTTAAATTGTGTCGATCCATAAATCATAGTATTTAACAGAATCATGCACACCATATTTCAACTTATTATGTCAAGTAACACTAATGATTTATTTACATTAATATTCCAATAAGAGCGCTTCGCAAAGATGTATCATTATCTGTTTTTTAATAACTATAAACACTTATTACTTCTTATGTCTCTGTATAGTGTGCCCAGAATTACTTGTGAGATGAAACATCACAACAAATTTCTCTCAAAATAAGCCGGTTTCGCGATGCAAACCAGAAAATATATGCATCAAAACCATAAAAACTTGCACCAGTTCTGCAACAAATGTAGGAGGAGGATCTAGGATCCCGCTAGCCATAGGTACTCGAATAGTATCCTATCGGCAATAATCAATGAATATCATAAATACCATCTCCTAATATCACAAAATAGTTCGGAAAGTAATATTAGATCTGTAAATTAGAACTTACAGGTGTAGACGGATGCATCATTGATATCTCTGACTGCAGCCGCTTCGACAATGTTACGGATGACGAATTTTTTGATCGCCTTGTCTTTGGGCACACAACGGGCGCAGTTGGTGCATCTTACGGCTTTAACATGACCGCGGCCGTGTTTAGCCCGTCCTCCGTTACGGCGTTTACGAGTCTGGAAAAAGAAAACCAAGCCACATGTTCACATCTCCATAAAGAGAATTTTCACTCACATTTATCGATGAAATATACACATATTGACATCGTTCCCTGTTGTCTACTAGAAGTCAAAGTATTGCATTCACCATTATTAACTGAATTACGATAAAATTGTGCTTATTTACGAAAATACTAACCATTTTTATAACCTCTAAAATAGAACAGCGTTCACACGGCGAACGTAGGAAACACGGAAAGAACGATTGATTGAACGGCCAAGATTGATTATACTGGAGCAACATTGCCATATTCAAAATAATACGCCAGCGGAAAAGGGAATGAATGATAAATAGATGGCTCAGTAATAAGTTTTCACTGGATTTGAATTATTAATAAATTGAAGTTAAAATTGTATATTCCATTTTATTCTTGTATACAAACTTTATGATATTTAATGAATTACCAATCGGTTACGATGAAATTATAACATATGAAAATTGTAAAAAGATATTAAATAATATTACTTAAATTAAGAATTAATTATGTAAATTTATTGTTATCTTTATATGAATTCTAGTTAGTTTCTCAGTACTGCATTATAATGTCTAATTAGAGTTGATAGTATTTGTGTAAACACAGATACGTATGAATCATAGAAGATGGAAATGACATCTTGCCAATTGTCATTCATTCATCTATCAATCAACAGAAAGACAGCGCACGCAACTAGCAAAAAAATTACAAACATCTGTCTTTTTTCTAATTTTTGAGAGTTATTGGAGAATTATTACTTTAATGGTTACTTAGTTGTTTTCTACATAGTGTATATGATTTTAAAATTAGTTTTCCCATTGTTATTAGCTTGAATATTATGATTTAGAGGACTTTATCACCAACCCGTATTCACTAGTTACGAACGTCACATATTCGTCATAGGTGCTTAATTACTGAATTTTTTCCTGCAATATCGCGTATTGGCTTGTGCTGAGCTCGTGTGCTGGTGGAAATGTTGTGCAGGTAGTCGTAAATAACGAATCTGTGCGATGTCACATCATGGTTACCCAGAGAGACTGTCGAACCGAGGCAAGGGGTTCCGCGAAGATGGAACCCAGCAGACGATGGAAGTTTTAGTGGAAACCCTCACGGGGACCGCCTTCGAGATGACCGTGTCACCATCCGACACGATATTCGCCATCAAGTCCAAGATATTCCGAGTTGAAGGTATGTATGGTTGCACAACAATACCATCATTCTTTGTGTATGTGCACGCGATGTATCACGTGAAACGTTGCTAAAGACGCAGTTCTACACTTATCGTTAGCATAAACACACACCTGGTTCTTGTCACTTTAGGTGTGATTTAAGTTTAGGTATAATTTGTTGATAGGGTATGGTTATTTACTTTGAGTGATACAATGAAAAACATTCCTAGGTCAATGGATTGTGTGAAGTACATTCTTGGCACTAGTCCAGGATGCTGCATAATTAGACAAACTTATTGTATCTATTAGCCCTGTTTCAAATAGCTATAACAATTTGAATAGCATCTATTTATTTATTAAATTATTACTATAATATATTCTGTGATCACCAAAATTTACATTTGTTGATACAGTATAATCTCATTAATCCGGCTCTATTAAAAACCGGAGAGTGCCGGATTATTGGAATGTTCGGATTACTGGATTATAAAGAAAAAGTCATAGGTAATGAATAAAGTAAAATATTTCATAGAGGGAATCAATGTATGTGATGTATTTGATTATCATTATTCAAATCTAGTGTCTTGTGTTTGCGTTTATTTGAGATTTTTAACTATAAACTATAAAAAAACAAATGCATAAGCACATGCACGGGATGAGTTTGGGTGCCGGATTATTGGTCGTACCGATCTATCGAAGTGTCGGATTAGTGAGATTATACTGTATAAACATGATGGTCCTACTATATGCTACAAGAAAGTAATTCTAATCTCTTCTGTAATCAAAAAGATGTAGGTAAAAATATTCATCAAATTGTAACTCCAAATTTTATAGCTTTGAAGTATAGATTGTCATCCTGATAAGTGTAATAACAAAACAATGACATCATTCTGACAATCAGATCTAATAACTGTTAAAGAATTCAAAGAACTAAGTAACTTAAAACCACTGAGTGTGTATGTTACTGTTAAGTTAAGATGTTCAACATATAGTGGATTGTCAGGATCAAGAAAAAATTGTCTTCTGATCTATGTCTACCCCTGTTCAGGTATATGGGTGTGATGTGTGTGTATTAGAATGAAAGAAGGTTCTAGCATGCATGTTTGTATCAAACAATAGGCAATAAATAAGTGTTGCCCCATGCAAAACTGTTTATCTGCAGATGTGATAGAAATTTACTTTTACTGACTAAGCATGTACCAATGGACAAGAAGTTTACTCTTTTTCTATTTACATATTTGTAATATAAAATACTACAATTAAAAATACATATACAATAATATATATAGTAAAATTTTTTGGAGTTAAATGCATTCATAGTTACAAAAATTCTTTATAGTTACTCCATAGAACAGTAATACCTTGGGCCTTCAATTTTGTAGTTATACTTAAATATAAACACTTTGTTACAGTATAATAAATATTATTGTAGGTCTCGTTTTAATTATACAAAATATGCAAGTAACTGAATTTGGTAAATAGTTAGTTGACTTATTGCACTTAAAATTTTAGTCACTGCTTTTATACATTTTGACATAACACTTTTATATACACACTTTGACACAACACTCCTTAATATTAGAGTGGGCATTTAATGCAGTGAAAAGGTGCTGTCTCATTATTTGTATATTATTATTATTTTTTATTAAATACACTAACTGCTGTTCAAGCTGATGCGTGTATATCATTACACTTGAGTTTTTAACATTTTAAAATGATTATCAAGCCTGTTTTTAAAACTAGTTCACTACTACACTACTAACTGCACACTAATCACAGTATCCAGAAAAGAGCCTCACACTGCAACAACACATTTATTATGCTGTGGAAATCACAATAAATATGTCCCTAACTATATTCATACATCTCCCTCCCACTTTCCAGGTATACCAGTATCCCAACAACACTTGTTATACCATTTACAAGAGTTAGAGGATGGGAGATCTCTGTCTGAGCTCTCAATCTCGGATGGAGCGAGACTCCGGCTGGTGCTGGGCCTCCGTGGGGGTCCTGTGGCCACCAGACGTCTGCCACCACCCCTCAGGACTGCCTGGCCTGAAGCGCCAAGAGTGGTTAATAGGTAGGCATGAAATTTCTATGTTTATTTGGTGTTTTGGGATGGATATAGAGATATTTCCTTGGTCAGTGTCAATCTTCAAGTGAACTATTAAACTATTTTACATTTTACTGTTCTTGTACTGAGATACTAAAGTACATACAATATTCATCCATTTATCTATCCCTATTGTGGTACATAGAACCTTGGAGACAATATCTCCTTGTTCTTCTTTAACATAATTATGGGTTAGAGGGATTCATATTGACTATAGATGATTAATTGTTTGTCTGCACACATAGTCTAATATCTCCTATAGTCCTGTAGGCGTAGTTTGAATGTGCTATTTTAATTAATTTAATACATAATATACAAGTCCTAATGTTCTTTATTATTTTTGGGGTGCTTTAGTTTAGTTGGGCTGTATAGTTTTCTGAAATCAGTTTGCAATGAAACTTTTTTATGTGATGTTACTGACGTAGACAGAACTTCAATTCTGAGCATCTTAGAGAAATATTCCTGAAGAATATTCAAGAAGTTATAAGTTATAGAAGGACCTTTAACCATCAAGCATGTAAGTGTACATCTATGGATGTCATTGAAGCAAAAACAGTTTGTCAGGGTTGATACAAATTGAGTTCTGTTATCTTTTCCTTTTGCTCTTTTGGGGTAACTGCCATGATGTATAATATGATGTGTGTTATCATACTATAGCTCAAGTTATAATATATTTTCTTTATTACTCAGAGAGGACCTGTCCGGCAGCTCGGCCGCGAGCTGTAAAGTGACAGTCCTGGTGTTCCGGGAGGGTGGCAGAGTGAGTCTGCTGCGAGTCAAGGAGAACGAAGATGGCAGCTACTCGCCCATTGAGAGTGATCGGTGTAAGTGCTCTTTAGAATGTGTATATATATGTAGTCTTATTATTGCTTTGTCTCCGTCTGTGATATCATATATGGGCGATTTGCACGAAATGTGTTATTGACATATTTTTTTTCAAAATCCGATTTTTTTACATGGTAATGCATAGTTTTCATAGCCAGCTAACTCGTGGTATAGGTCGCCATGCTTACAGCCCCCTAAATTAGGAGAAATAACCCCCCCAAAAAATAAGCGCCATGTGCCTTGACAAATGCGTTCACGTTTTTGACAAGTAGCCATAAATGGAGCTACGTTAACGGCAATTATGTGTTATATTACGTGGGTACCTACTTTTTTGCATTTCAATATTTTTGAATAGAAAACTATTTTTACTTATTTTCACAGTAATACCATAAAGACACGTGTACATTCATGTAATATTTAAGTACACACAAAGCAGAAAGGTGAAACAATATAAATTTGTATTGTGTTAGTGGGCTATCGAACAGGATTAAGCAGGATTCAAATAGGAAAGCATGATTCAAATCTTCTCATTAAAGAGCATCACCGAGAAGTTTCTAGCAAAGGACTTTCAGGTGTAATGCTCCTTTATAGACTTAGAGACGAAAAGGCCTTCGACTCCATAGAGATCTGAGCTGTTCTGGAGTCCTTGCAGCGATGCCAGGTCGATTGGCGTTATGTGCAGGTGTTGAGGAGCCTATACAGCGTGGCATCGATATATGCTCAAGTCCAAAACAGGAAGACTAGTTCTATACAGTTGCTCAGAGGAGTGAGACAGGGGGATGTCGTCTCCTCGAAACTGTTCACGAACGCACTGGAGGACGTCTTCAAAACTCTGGATTGGACTGGGATGGGTATGAATGTCAATGGCAGATACCTTATACATCTCCGCTTCGCTGACGACATTGTCATAATGGCGGAGTCGCTTCAGGATTTACAGCGAATGCTGCACAGTCTTAACGCTGCCTAACGGTCGGTCGGTCTCCGGATGAACGTCATGTTCAATGAACTCGTCCCGTTGTCCCGGAGCCGATCACGAGGAAGATTTCTACCTGGGCCAGGTTCTACAAATGGGTAGGGACAGCTTCGAGCGTGAGATTTCCAGAAGAGGCTGGACAGCATTCGGGAAGCTGCATCACATCTTCTCTTCGCCACTACCGCAGTGTCTTAAGACCAGGGTTTTCAATCAGTGCGTCCTACCTGTAATGACATACGGTGCCGAGACGTGGAACATGACAGTCGGGCTGGCTCACCGATTACATGTCGCTCAGCGAGCAATGGAACGTTCGATGGTGGGTATCTCGTTAAGGGACAGAGTCCGGAACGAGATTATCCGGCAGAGAACCAAAGTCGTAGACATTGTCTATCGATGTTGCAAGGTGAAGTGGCAGTGGCCCGGTCACGTCTGTCGCAGAACCGACGACCGTTGGAGCAAAGCGGTTCTCGAATGGCGACAGCATCTCGGTAAACGTAGTGTAGGACGCCCCCCTGCTAGATGGACGGATGACCTGAAAAAGGTCGCTGGTAGTGGTTGGCTGAGGGCCACAAGTGAACGTGTTTTGTGGTGTTACTTTGGGGAGGCTTACGTCCAGCAGTGAACTGACATAGGCTCATTGATTGAGACTTAGAGACTGCTTATGATAGGGTGGTAAATAGGTGGATGAAAATGTGGAAAGCGTTGTCTGCGTTTGGGTTGGAGGGTCAGCTTGTGCGTGCACTCTAATCATTGTATTATGGTTCGAGTACATGTGTGAGAGTAGGTGATGGTTGACGGACTGATTTGCCACCTGTCGGGGTGTTCGCCAGGGTTCATCTCACCTCGCCTCACCTTGACTCTTCAACCTATTTATGGGTGATTGCTGGACAGATTTGCATGAATGTAGGCGAGTTTTTCATCAAGTGCGTCTTATACGCGAACAATCAAGTGTTGCTTGCTTCATCGACTAATAAGTTGCAGGAGATAATAGACATTACATGTAAGGCTTTTGAAAGAAAAAATGAAAGTAAGTAATACAAATACTAAGAATTTTGAAAGACAGAAAAGTATGACAAAATGTGTTATTAAAATGGATGGTAAGGAACTGGAACAAGTGAGGGAGTTTGTGTATTTGGGATGTGTGCATACAAGAGAAGGAAACTGTGATGGTGATATTGAAAGAAGAGTGAAGAAGGGAAAGTGCAGTGAATGGGACTTTGAGCAGCGGTATGATGTCTAGTCAGTTGATGTTAGAACAAATGTGACACGATAACTTATTAAATGTGGTAGGTGTACTTAAAAACTATTCCAAAATTTAATTTGCTGCTACTTAATAGTAGAAAACAATCACGATCAAGTTTTGCTTGCGTCGTCGGCGTATGAGTTGCAGTAGATGATGGATATTACATGTAAAGCTTTTGAAAAAAAGGTATATAGGTGAATGTAAATAAAACCAAATGTATGGTTTTTGAGAGACTGGAAAGTATAACAGAATGAGTTATTAAACTAAGAGCTTGTTTATGTGGGAAGTGTGTTTACAAGAGATGGAAATTACAAGAGTGAAGAAGGGAAATGCAGTGAATGGGGCTGTGAGTGGTATGATGTATAGTCAGTTGATGTCAGAAATGGCACGACTGGCTATCCATAACGCTGTTCTGGTTCCTACGGTTATGTATGGTAGTGAGTGTTGGATTTGTCCGAAGAGTCATGAAAGCAATAGAGTAGTGAAAGGAGGGTTACGAAAGGAATAGAGCCATAGGTTTATTCTTATATCGAGCCATCTGTTCAGAAATAATGGTCTCAACATTGAAAGGCTATGAAACCCTTCAATAAATCGCGTAAGTACAAACAAAATCAAAGAAAATAGGTTAAATAAATCTTGTGTTGTAATCAAGGTGAAGACTTACGGAGAGGCGTATCTCCAACAGTGGAATATATACTGAGAGGAAGAAGAAATAAATCCTTGAAGTCTAAACTCACGAATCACGCCTATTAAAAGTTTCTCGCGATTTTAAATCCTAGTAATTATATCTTAAATTGAATAAAATGTCAATACCGTGCAATGAATGTCAAAAACGTGTTTAAAAATAAACCACAAAACACAGGTTTTTGACAAAAATTACGAACCACGTTTTTGAGTTTCTTCGAACGTGTCTGCAAAACATTACCTAAAACTTATATGATGGCGTCGTTATTGTTTTGGAGGCATTTTGACAACATGTTTTAAGTTATATGTAAAAACCGACAGTAAAAATATTTCCCAAAAAATACTGACTCGACTCACGTCATTGACAGGTTATGCTTTACATTTTTAACACCAAAAAATTTGAAATTCATTATCGCGGCCCCAGAAACAATCTCTATTCACCTGACGCTGTAAATAAATGGCCGAGTTTGTTTTCTTTCGAAAAATGTGTTACAATTTATTTTTTATTAAATAGTATAATTAGTTGGACAAAAAATATCTGCGATTTTGGAGCACCACGTCATTGACCGATTATTTAGTCACAAAAGTAAGTGCGTGTGAACAATATATTTTATTATTGGATTGTAGGTTTGATACTTCTAATTAATAACAAATTTATATGACAACACCTGTAAACAAAAAATATTCCTCAATTCTGCTTAGAATTTTAGTTATAAAGGCAGGAGTACAAAAAAACGGCTTAGTCACACCCCATGTTTCATGACATTTGGACTTTTGAAAAGCTGTATTTTTTTTATTTAATAAGACAAGATAATCAAACATGCTTGCCGGATTTTAGACGCTACAATACTATACGAAATAAATATTAGAAAAAAAATAGGTCTCATATTTTAGAAAATATAACCCTGTCACAAAAATTTTTTGCTTCTGCAAAACGCCCATATTCTTCATATAAGTACATTTATGTCCCTTACAGCCGGTTTCTGGAACGCTATTCATTTTTGACAAGAGTTTGAATAGTGTTTAGTGTTAATAGTGAATAGTATGTAACAATATGAAGAGAGCAACTAGGCAGGAGCTCTCCAATGCTAATGTAATCATTCATACTTTTTGGCAGTGCCCTGATTTGTCCATGTTAACAGAAGCTAACATTAAAACAGCAATATGTATCAAATTATTCTAGCCATTTTTTCCGTGATATACAGAATTACTGGCTTGGAAACCCTAACCCTTGGGCTTTAAATTCGTCATCGTCCAAGGTCTCGATAGGGTTCATTCTTCGACGATACCTTCGCATTCTTCTGGGTACTTGTACCTCTTCATCAGTTGATGAAAAAGTAACGTCAGACACGCTCACATCGGACACACTCACATCAGACATGGTTTTAATAATATAATGTCCAAAAACGTGGAAATAAAGCAACAATAAGCACTTGAATATCAGTTAATTACTCAAGATCCGATGATTATTTATTTTCTTGTCAACAAATTGCTAACAAATTGTTGACAAGAGATTTCGTTTCGAGAAACCCAAACGCGCTACAAAAGTGCTTTTTGACAAGCCATTATGTGACAAGAGTTTAATTATTGTTCGAACAACTCAACAATATTTAAGCACTTGTTAAACACTATTCAAACTCTTGTCAAAAATGAATAGCGTTCCAGAAACCAGCTGTTTGAATAATAACAAACATTTTTTTTTTTCAAAAAGTGACATTAGACTTGCGTCTAGATGTCAGAATTGATCGAGTGAGTGAAGTTTTTAATCAAATTTGCTCAATCCGCTATTCAAACTATTGCTAAGCTCTAATTAGCTGACAAGAGGATGAAAACGCTTCGAGAAACTCGCCAATTGTCAACAATTTGTTAATTAATAATCAATTGTTAGCTGACAAGAGATTTGAATAGCGTTCCAGAAACCGGCTGTTTGTCCTTTGGGGAGCGAAGAATAATATCAAAAATATTTTTTTATAGAAAATTATCATATTAATTTCTGAATTTCAATGTATGTTTTCGCATTAGTAGCAAGATACATTTGTTCTACATTGAGGGAAAAGAATGTGTGGGATCCTACCCTTTCCCAAGAACAAGTAATTAGTCAGTACTTATTGAATGCTATGCCTAAAAGACAGGTCAGGTAGTCAACCACTTCCACTAACTGTATAAAACTATATCGTATACTAATACATTCACATCCTTTAATCCCTTTTGGAATACACAGAACCTTGGAGATATAATATTAGGATATTAATACACTAATTGAACTAGCCCCATGCTAAGTACATTTAAGACTTGCGTTAAAGTTACTAGTCAACATATATTTAGGAAACATGTACTTATATTAGATAAATACATATATAGCATATATAATCAATGACCGGACTGGAAAGCAGTCGAACCAGTTCTTAACTCTGCCCGAAATCGAACCCAGGACCACACATTTAGTCTTCAGGTTGCTAATCGATCGCGCCACGACCTCCGTCGTCGATAATACCTCTTAGGAAAAACTATGTTAACTACATTGTGCGTATGTAAATTTTACACGTCAACCACCTACAGTTAGTGTATTTGGAACCCTACCCACCCTAAACCACAGGGCTTTGCCCTTTTTTAGGGGGTATGCAAATGTATTGTATTGTGTGCTAATTTTTTGAAATAAACGTTTTATTATTATTATTGCAGAAAAGCTATAAAACTATATTGTACTTATATATTGCAGTGCCAACCCCGGATCCGCCGACCGTTCCACCGGACGAAGCTACCACGAGAGACAACGCCGTCACCATGGGCAAGATGGTGGAGATACGAAAGAAAATGGACGCCCTCACCATACAGAAAGCTAGTACGTGTCCAGGTACAACATTTACTTATACAAACAGTGATGTATAGTACTGATGATTAATAATTATACATACATAGACCATGGCTGCTGCAACGTAGCCGAAACGTCGGGTTAATAAGGGGAACTTTATTATATAAAAACTTACGCGATAAGTTAGTTATTAATCATGAGTATAAATCGCGAATCTCTTAACACTATAATATACAGTACTGCTCAGTTTCAGTGGGTACAGTATTCAAATCCCACTTGAGCATGTACCAATGAAAATGAAGTTTAATGTATTTCTATGGTTATTATGGTGAGGAAAAATATTAGTTGTAGGTAATAGTTAGTGCTTGTAAATGGTGACATGGCTTACCACCTGTCACATTGATTACTGACTATCCGGTCAACACGTGGGTTCGTGGTGGTCATAGAATAACGTTTACGAATACCTCTACGATTGCGGCGATGGGCACCTGAACCTCTGACTACCCCACAAGAGTTGATAGTCGTGAACGCGTCCACAATAATTTTTAACCCAGCATCGTTAATATATTTAATATCTACCTTCACATTATTAGTTTATTGTTTAATACTACAGCTAATCCTTTGTACTTATCATGAACCTAGTGTAAATAGAAAGTAAATTCTTGAAATTTTGGAATCAAATTACATAACATACGCTTCTCGACATGTGTATACACTCTCCCTTTTTTATTGTGGTGGGGTAGTCAGAGGCTTCAGTGTCCATCTTCGAAATTTCGAAGGTATATTTAGTATGGGTCGCTCGAAGCCCGCGTGTCACTAGATATACAGCACCCAACGAGAAAGGTAGTAAACCGTATCGCCATATACAGGCACTGGATCTATCCCGAGGGATAGGCAGGTTTCCTCACGATGTTTTCCCTCACCATCATTGGATGGAGCTATGGCTAATCAATAGATTTTACTAGGAGATGGGGTAAAATGTCATCAATATTTCTCAATCATTGCCTCACGACCTCTGTGGTGCGATTGCTTAACCACCTGAAAGCTAATCGTGGGTTTGATTCCCGGTGGAGGCAGAGTTTAGAATGACGCTTTTCAACTGGTTTTTAGTTTTCAATATATATTCATATTTTTATAATATTTATTGAATTAATTATAACGTACGTACGCGTTCACGACAATTAACCCTTGCGGGGTAGTCAGAGGTTCAGGTGTCCATCTCCGCAATTGCGAAAGTAGTAATTCTATGGCCACCTCGAACCCACGTGTTAACCAGATAGTTATTACTCAATGTGACAGGTGGTCAGCCATGTCGCCATTTACAAGCATTACCTGTACATAACAACTATATACCTGTTCTGGGAACAGGTAGGTTTCCTCACGAGGTTTTTCCCTCACCGTAGTATTCTATTATACCGTAGTATTTAGTATTTTAATTATAATTTATTTTGTGAATAGAAGACCCGCTAGACACCCTGCTGAAGACCCGCAGCGAGGAGTCCCTGGCGCTGGGCAGGGCGGAGGAGGCGGCGCCCTTCTGCGCACCCTCCGCGTGCCACTACAACTACGACACGTTCACACTCCTGCCACCCATTAATAGGACTGAGTCGGAGAGGTGAGTGAGAAAAATGCGCGAATGATTTGTTAAACTATAGGTTACTGTTTACATACCGCTGCTTTAAAACTAAACTGAAGAAACTCGAAAAACATTTTATCTCAAAAAGATTAAATAATAAGTACATAAAACATATTAAGTTAATAAAAAGATAAAAAATGTATTTATATTTAATCATTTTTTTAAATTATATGCAATTTAATGTCAAAAATATATCGACTATATTATAAAACAACGTTTATTGCAAAATAGTGTTTTTTGAGTTTCTTCAGTTTAGTTTTAAAGCAGCGGTCTATTCGCGTTAAGTAAATTGTGACCTCATGATATATAGACGTTAAACTGACCAATGAGACGTTAGTAAATGAGAAAACAATTCACATCGACCAATTGCAGACGACAGTTGTGACGTCTCATTGGTCAAATCGTCGGGACATGATGACGTCACTATTTTCTTAATGCGAATATACTATAGTAAATGCACTTATCAATATCAGATACAAGTATTCTACGTCTGAGAAACTCTATTCTTAATATGCCTTTATATTACGTTTCGGCCAAGTTGCAATAGGCAAGTGTAAATTGACCAATGGTGTGTAGTAAGGGTAATACGTTATTCACTATTTTATTAAAATAAACGTCAATGAAGCGAAAGTGGTCTGTCAGGATCGGGAAAAATGGGAATCCGAGATCTCGGCTTACCCCTCTACAGGGAATCAGGCGTGATGTGTATGTATGTAAAATAAACGCGGTAAATTGCGTTTTCTTAACTGATTTAAATAATATAAAAAATATCTTAATTGGTATATGGAATCTTTTGAGCGATAGGTTAGCAACCTATCAGGGGCCTTACTCGACTAATGCATTTTAAACACAATATTACTTCAGTAGCGATACAGTAATACTTCAATGGCCGTAATTTGACACTGTGCTACGGAAGTAGTATTGTGCCTAAAATGCATTAGTGGAGTAAGGCCCCAGCAAAATTCCACATGACAAAACAACAAAACTCCAATATACATACTAATAAGTGACCAAGAAAATGTTTTCACGTTTTAAGGTTCTGTCTAAGTGAATGTATATATGTAATTTTCTACCACCAGATCGGTCCAATCTCTGAACCGTGAGCTGAACCTGTCCGAGGCCTTATCAGGCTCGGTGCTGGTGAAGGGCAGGCCCTGCGAAGCCACCTCCACTCCCATCCTGGAGGAGGGCGTCTGCGCCATGCCCCAGGCCGACGCGCTGCACGGCACCGGCAACTATGGTGAGTGGAGTGGAGATTGTGAGTTCGAAGGACCAATTTACAAGAGAGTTTTTTTGTTATATGAAATATGTTGGGTGATGTTTTCCAAAAAAAATGCCCTCTTGTTGGTTCTAACATAATATCAGCGTTGCGTTTGCCACCAAACGTAACATACTCAGCTGAGTTAGAACCTTTTTGCTGCGACGGCTGTAAATAAATGCTTTATTATTATTAGAAGTAGCAGTGGAAGACGAAAAATTTGTTATAGAGTAGCTAATACTGTCCATGCTAATAGTGACCTAGAAGATATAGTGTCTGAGGTTCTGTTCAAGGAGATTAAAAGGGCGTAAATATATGTGTGTGCAATGCCATCATAATGACGACCTCCGTGGCGCGATCGGTTAGACACCTAAACGCTAATCGTGGGGTCCCGGGTTCGATTCCCGGTGGTGGCAGAGTTAAGAATGACTTTTTTTTTCTGCTTTCCAGTCTGGTCGTTGATTATATATGCTATATTATGTATTTATCTATATATAATATGTATGCGTTTCTTAAATATACGTTGACTAGTACCCTTAACACAAGTCTTAAATGTACTTACCAAAGGGCTAGTTCAATTGGTGTAATAATGTCCAAATATTATTATTAGTAGTGGAAGTCGGATAATTTGATATAGAGTAGCCAATACTGACCATACTAAAAGTGACCTAGAAGATATAGTGTCTCTGCGTTTCTGTCCAAGGAGATTAAAAGAACGTGAATGTATGTTGTCAATGTCATCATAATGTCAATGCTTTTTTAATATTAATTATTGCAGGCCCCGTCTCCGTAGGATGGCGTCGCGCCCTCTCGCGGTCCACGTCGGAACTATCTCGTGCGCCCCCGCCGCCCGCGCCCCTCTCGCGGCACCGCAACTCGGAGCAGCTCCATCTGGCGGGGAACCACCACGTGGCAGCCAGCGAACGCCGCCACCGCAGGCTGCAGAAGAGTACTGAGGTCCTTAATGAAGGTGTTAAAGAGGCGGCAACGGTTGAGGTGAGGGTTGTTAGGGAATAGATTGATTATTGGGCCTTTACTCACTATAAGCCATCTATTACCAGTATGTCGTAAAAGTGTGTATCACCAGTATGCTGTTTTGATACCGTTATTACCCTAATAGTCTAGTTAATGATGATCAGGAAGATGTAATGACTTTGAAGTTCTGTGATTGCCGAAAAAGTAATATAAATTTGGTAATAAAAGTAAATTTACAATAACAAATTAAAAATAGATGTCGAATCAATCTCTACCACCATATCTAGTAGTCAACTTTTAATACGTGTCTTAGAAAATCTAAGACCTATAATGTATTTTATATTTCCAGCCGGTGCCAGTAACCGAAACAACGGAGCCTCCCTCAGTGATACCAGAGCGCAAGCGAACGCGCCGCTGCTGCGTGTGCAAGCGCAAGCTCAGTGTTGCCAGCGAGCACGCTTGCCGCTGCGGTGCGCGACTGTGCGCGGCGCACCGGTATGCGGACAGCCACGCTTGCGCCCTTCCCTCCACGCCGGCGACGCAAATCGCGACCCAACGCCTTCCCAAGATATAAGGGCTGGCACGGAACGAAAATGTTACGGTTCGAAGGACCAAATTTGGTATATGATTTGAAATAGTGTTTTTTTTGGGTTAAAAAGCAAAAAGAAAAAAATTATCATTACAATATAAATGTGTAAAGGTACATGTCCAATGTTTACTTGCAATAGATTAATACTCATTTTATTTTTCGTTATGTTCATCATCACATCCACCGCTAGTCATTAAATAATGTATATTGACAGATGTCATTATCAAATTTGACGTTTGGGAAACGGTTTAGTTATATTTATATTTAGAACCATGAAATTAATGAAACAAGTAACATTTTCGTTCCAAACCAAGTGTTGTCCGTTCAATTGATTGTATCATACTACCATGCATGCCATCTGGCTATGTTTAGTTATCCTCTGCAGGTGAAATAACTTGGAACAAACCAATACTCTTAATGATTGGACAAAATTCATAAACAAATTGTAGTTAATGTGCGTTTCAGTCCATTTGGTGGCGTAATTCCTGTTAGTTTCGAGTTGCCAACCGCAGAGGGCGTTAGAAGGAAAGAGTAAAACAAAATGGGTATATTTTTCATATATTAACATTATCTTTTAAGCTTTTTAGTGTATATTTGAATGCTATTTGACTTTGTTTTCTTGTTGTGCATTTACTAATAGATTATGATTGTTAGAAATTCTGCCGTGAGCATACATAGGTGTTGATCAAGGGTTGAATATAATTAAAATACCGCCACAATAAGTAGGCCATCCATTATTAATACTTTTTCCTAATCCGTTGCTTTTTATTCAATCAATGGCGTCCATGGTAAATTAAATATTAATGTGATTATAATGTAAATGTGAATTAATAAATAACTGTATCTGTTTTCCTAGATATAATTCAATTACATATGTCACGTTGAACATTACGTTCTGTTTGAATGTGGTACGATTGAGGTGGAAGGTTGAACAAATTTAGATTTAAACTTTGGGTACCACGTGTTTTAATACTGTTCACGTAAATAAAAAAAAGCTTTCAATGATAATATAAAATATAATTCAATTAACACAATATAATAATGAATGTTCAATTAGTTTGTGAGAATTTACGTGCAGAAATGGCCTAAGGTAGCACAGTTTTCATCCTTGCGAGTGTTAAGGGTCAAAACGCGCCGCCAGTCCACTGTGCATCTGTCAAGTAACTGTCAAACTCCCTTCAAATATAAATGTCAGAACAGTTATTTTATTCGCTACGTGATAATGTAAAATTGGTAGAAATTTGTTAAATAGAAAGGTTTCTAGTCATACTTTTAAAATATTTTTATCGATTTGAGGGCAGATTGACTGTACTTTGACAGGTGCATATTAATCGACCAATCAGAATAGTTCTAACCCGCTCTCGTTGGTCGATTTTTGACAAATCCAGCCTAGTCCAGACTGACTGATTGCTTAGAGCTGTCAGATAGATAAAGGGCTTATTAAAGACTGACTTTTATATTAACGCTTGACGTAATTCCTTTATCTTTCTAACGTTAATAACGTTCTACGTGACATCGAACCCTACAGCTGAATTACTCATATTCAGTGCTTTATTGATTTAAAACTTAGCTGTTAATCTTTCATATAAATTGAGTCTTTTGACATATGTCAAATTGACGCGCGATCGAGATACTTTTTGCAATGAGTATTTCGGTACAAAAGTATTTTATATCTTAGTTTCTAATCAAACTGTGAAATAGGATACACGATATATTGACTAACAAAATTCTGGGTTCCTTGTCACGCGTAACGTTGTAAATTAATCTGTGTATACATCTGTTCGTAGGGTAGTTTTAGAGAATTATAATTGGTCTCGAGGCGACTCGATGCGTCGACTCATTCGATGCGTTTCGCACTCGCGAGGGTGCATATCCTAGAATAACTGTTGGTGTCTCACGGTCTTTATAGTCTAACAAATGCTTGCGAATACTAATACTTCTATTGTTGATTGTAACGTGTGTAGCCGCCTTAATGGCGGTTCCATCGAAAAAATGTGATAATATAACTTTTTTGACTATAAGAATGGTAGCGATTGTAAATTTACCACTTGACGTGTTTTTGTAATCAAATTTATGGGAGAAAATCGCCAAAAAAATGTGTAATGTATGTCTCAATGTGATCGCAGTTGTCTGTGTTTTTCTTTCTTTACTCTGTGGGTGCTTCGGACTTGTGTTATGTGATTGTTTGGTAGTTTCGTTGTTTTTCGTTCGTGTACTTGAGGCTAATAAATAAAAAAATGCTTTTGTTTGTCTAAGTTGAGAAACGGTGCTTACTACATTGGATTTTGTTTGATGATAATAGATAGATGAACTTTATTAAAGATATAAATTAACTATGTATTATTTACTCTGATTTCTTTAGTAGCTTGAAATTGTTTTCAATGATTTACAATAATAAAAAAAAAGTTCATATGTATTATCTAATATCTAATTACTCAAATACCTTCTAATTAAAAGTAATAAGTTTGATGGAATTGATTACCAAATTTTACAATGGATTGATTTTGTAAACTTTAAGTATGTGATTGAAGGTGTATTTGAGCCATACCTAATTCATTTAAAACCTAAAAACTTTCTTCTATAAAATAAATAGTTATCGAACTTCTATATATATATTTTTATTTAATTCTTTCAAAATATGGCAGATTTCTATAAGAAAAGTGTCTAACTTCGCTAAAACGTGTTATTTTGTCAAACCGCCGGTATTATGTAAGCACCGTTCCGGTTACCTGGATAAAATCGCTGGTTAGGGCGCCCCATAATTGTTTTTGATTAGTTTATTGTAAGTTTATTAGTATGTACTAATTTTTGGGAAAATATATTTGGCTGAATAAAAATATATTTATACGAGTACATTATGCAAAAGTATGGCTGTTTTTTTCTTTTTATATGGAACTTTTATAACATACCGTAACATACATATACATCACACTCGTCTTCTTACAGTGGGGTAGGTAGAGATCACGATCCTCATTTCAAATTAACTAAGGGTAAACCCTACAAAAAGTAAAACATAATTTTCCACTTCATACCATACCTATCAACATAAATTAACGACAAACATAACACACAATAGAACATATTTCAGGAAAGGGTGAAAGATTGCTAGGCACTCACTTTATAGTCAATAAATGATGTAATTCCTAGGTGATAAGCAAAAGAATATAAATAGTTTCACAAGAGAAATAAAACTAAACACAATTCGTTGTAAATTATTTATATAGTTACTTATGACTAGAATTATAAATATAAAGTATAAAAATTACATTTCGTTGTGTTACGTAAATAATATTAATTATACGAATATTATTATTAAAACAAAGCATTAATATATTAACAGGTGTGATGCTTTAAATGTGTTAAAGAAATTCGTTTGTGCATTCATTTTGCATTTAGACAATAATTCACACATATAGTAGTCAAAATAACAAATTAATTCAATGCGGTGATTAATAGGCTGCCTTTTATGTTAGAAAGGTATTCAAGATGGCGATTGATAGTATCTACCAATCCCGTTAGTAAAGTAGAGACGTCATAAATGTGTTTTAGCTGTGACTCACAGATTACAAAATCAATAATATGTTCACATATATGAGTATGTAAATCTATAAATTAAAAATGCTCTTCAACTTCCTTTAACAACTCTTCCAGTAAGGAAACAAAGTTATCGACTCCCTCCTTAAAATTCACATCCACACCCGATTCTCCCTCATTAAACTCGGCGTGGACAAAATCGATCACTTTAACCACAATCCACGGAGACGTGACACAATTTTCATGGGCCAATTCGTCCAGAACCGTCTTATAGTTTAACTTAATCTTGGACAACTTGTCTTCATAGTTGTTTTCGAAGGAATGGCTATCACTCATCTTGTCAAGGGCTTCAGACCATGTGGATTTAATGGGAGGGGGAGGTGAGAACGCCCTCTGTGATTCTCCCATGGGACTAATTGACACGGCGTTGACAGGAGGGTAGATTGGGCCGGTCTCTGTCAGTTGACCGCTCAGGTTGTTGCCGCCTTCGTGGGTCATGTTGGTCACGGATTTCCGACGGACTGGTATGGATTTGTGGTCGCCTCTGGAATAAAAATGAAGTAAAATGTTATAGATAATTGACACATACACTTAATACGTTTTTTCTTGATAAATAACAAACTATTAGAATCGTCAAACACGTTGTTAGATTTCCCGACATATATTCCTCTTAAACTGAATTTATTTACTTGAAAGAGAACTAAAAACCTAAATTTGGATATCTATTTAAAAAAGAGGGAATACCATCGTAAATTCACTGCAAATTAGATAATAATATATATCATGAACATTGACGCCTGATCGACATTGACCGCTACTCTATTTATTCACCTCCGACATTCCAGGAAGAACGGCAACTAGTAAGCATTCTATTACCATATCATACAATAACATCCCAGTAAAAATAAAATTCCTTTTATTCACACTAGACACAGTAATATACATCACAAATAGAGAAAAGAATTAATTATATAATAATTTACATTCATGGAACCAAGCGCACATGGCAACCCCGTACAAGTGTGAATAGGATTTGTCTTAGCTAATGTTGATTGTGAAATTCACACTGCCAACGCTGGTATTCCGACAAACCCACCTCCGACATTCCAGGAAGAACTGTAGCTAGTAAGCTTTCTATTACCATATCATACAGTAACATACAATAATTCACATACCCATCTCCGTCACAAGACTTGCGCAGTTTCGCAGCATCATAAACTATGAGAAGGGATGAGGAGATGAATCTGACAGCGCTTTGATGCCCCGCCCACTTCTGCAGCCTCCACAGCGCTGACAATAATGGCACTAACAGACTTCGGGACACAGGTTCGCCGGGAGATGCGTTAAGGAATTTTCGTATGGCTGGAAAAAGATCATAATTAATAACTAACGGGGGTTATCGCGTAAGTTTTTATATAATAAAGTTACCTTAATTAACCTGACGTTTCGGCTACGTTACAGCAGCCATGGCAACGTAGCCGAAACGTCGATTTAATAAAGGTAACTTTACCTTAGTTATTAATCAAAAGATCATAAGTTTATTTCTCACCTCGATTACAGTTTCATATAAAACTATAGTAAGGACTTACTTAAATTACGTGCATACAATTACAAGTTTATGAAACGAATACATATACATTCACGTCATTTAATCCCTTTCAGGGTGGATAGAACCTCGGAGATTCAGTATCTCCTAGGATACTTTTAGCAAATATTGGAGTAGTGATGTCATATGGTAAATTAGTGACATGTTGCTAGCCCATCGCTTCATTGATAATTAATATTACTGGCAGCTACGTACATAATTATACTTGCAAAGAGTAACTAAGGAGACTATGTATTGGTTAACACCTGAACGCTATCTTGAGGTCCCGGGTTCGATTCCCGGTGGAGGCAGAGTTAAGAACTACGCTTTTCTTCTGCTTTCCAGTCTGGTTGTTGATTATATATGCTGTATATGTATATACGAGTATCTATATATAATAATTATATATTTCTTAAATATACGTTGACTAGTACCCTTAACACAAGTCTTAAATGTACTTACCAAGGGGCTAGTTTAATTGGTGTAATAATGTCCAAATATTATTATAATGCATAATATTTAAATTAATCTTTTATTCATAAATTCAAATTAAGTTATATACAATAAAACAAGGAATTAAAACTAACAAAATATTTACGAACTTAAAACTAATTAAAATAAATTACCTATAAATATAAATATGTAATTTGACGTAGCTCAGTTGTTTGGGGCTTGGCTCTGTATCAGTGTGTACAGGGTTCAAATCCCGCTTGAGCATGTACCAATGGAAATGAATTTCTATGTACATTTTCGTAATAAAAACACATTTACGAAATGCATCGAATCATACGGTGAGGGTAAACATCGTGGGGAAACCTACCTGTTCGTTGAACAGGTAATAGTTAGTGCTTGTAAATGGCGACATGGCTGACCACCTGTCACATTGAGTACTGACTACCTGGTTAACACGTGGGTTCGAGGTGTCCATAGAATTACTACTTTCGCAATTGCGGAGATGGACACCTGAACCTCTGACCACCCCGCAAGGGTTAATGGTCGTGAATGCGTTTGTTTTTTTTTTATAAATATGTCTAAAAAATTGTCGCTGTCGTTGGAGCGCAGAGTGCCCAATATGCTGGCAGCATTCCCCCTCTGAATAGCCAGACTAATTCTCTAAGTATTTATTATTATGTATCTTGATGTAGAAAGTATCTATCTACATATCTTACCTTCCTTAACAAATTCCCCTTGCAGTTTCTTCCCATAGTCCTTTCCAAACTTGAGCACCCTCCCAGTCGCTTTTTTGTGAACCTGGAACCCCGGAATGCAGAATGCGTACTCCTCTTTGCATTTCGCGTACTTTCTTTTCTCGTTTTCTATCTTCTCTTCTGAGGCGAACTTGTCCCAGGTTACGCGACCTGCAGAGGGCGTAAGATGTGATTAAGGAACTCTCCTTAAAGTACACTACTTATTGTGGTTGTACTTTAAGGCGGATTTACACATGTCGAATTTCGTCGCACGACTAAAATCCACGGTCAAAATGGCAATTTGGCTAGGAAATATTATATGTGGCTCAGTGAGTCGATCTGTCGAGCCGCACGACGAATATCGACCCGTGTAAATCCTTTTCATATAAATATTAATTATTAGTATGAATTACCTTTTTATTTATAGTAGTGGCTGGATGAGGGCCACGACTAATTCTTTCTTAGTATACTCTTGGGAATAGATGTCCAGCAGTGGACTACCATTGGCTGATTGATATTGGGGAAAAAAGACAAACGCGTTTATGACCATTAACCCTTGCGGGGTAGATAGAGGTTCTGGTGTCCATCTCCGCAATTGCGAAGGTAATAATTCTATGGCCACCTCGAACCCTGATATTGGGAAGAGAATTTTTGTAGTTCTCCATTCCGTACATTCTCAATCTTCTTATCATGCAATATCACCTCGACAACATGTCAACATCACAGATAATACAATATCACCTTAATTTTAGCTCTGTTATCTGAATTGTAACGGCATATTGGAGATGGATTGCCGCTCCATAACTTAGTAAATAAAATTCAGACCTAGTCTCTTAGTTACTACACTACAACAAGCATCAGCATAATAAATCAACATTCTATACGTCCTAGTAAACCAGTCTAAAACACTCAATGAAAACAATTTGTAGAACGGCAGCTAGTTACATTGAAACAAGTCCCCGTTTACTTACCAACTTTGACATCCATGACACATGGCTCTAACATATTTTCCGTAAGATTTTCCAGGACCAAATATTCCTGTTTTCTACCATCCTGCTCTATGGTACGGCAGCCATAGTATTTTGGTAGAAACTGCTTCAATTCTACCAAATCTACCACGTCTGTTTCCTCTAAACGGTTGTAGAAATCAATTTCTCGTAACTGGGCCTTTTTGAGTATTGGTTTCAGTATTTTTCCATCGTCGGTTTTTAGTAGGCCTGAAAATATAATAGAAAACACAAATATTAACCCATGATTAATAGCAAACGGGACTTATCGCGTATGTATAACATACGCGATAAGTCCCGTTTGCTATTAATCATGAGTATAAATCGCGAATCTCTTAAAACTATAAATATTAACCCTTGTGAAGTAGAGACATTCAACGCATAACTTCGAAACTGCCGCGTTAATAAATCTATGGTCACTTCAAACACACAAATTTGACATATAGTCAACACATAACGTGGTAAGTTTTGTCGCTATTTACAAGCACTCATTATTACCTGACCAAGTGGGACCAACTATGTAGAATCGTAAACGACAATCCAATGACACTGTATTAATCAAACGAGCGCGTTCGCTTTCACTGGGATAGGGGTCCAGAGGTCCAAGTCCACTAATACTTGTTTCAAAAGATCAGCTCAATATCTTTTCAGTAACAGTGTTAAGTTGTTCGTGGAATAGCAAAAGTGACAAAAATTGGCATTTATAAGGAGAAATTTTTGTTTTCATAAATTGTAGAATTTGATTCTTTTGCTAATCCACTCCCAACTTTACTCTAAATTCTGCTAAAGCGTATTAGTAGACTTAGGCCCCATTTCCGAGGAATAGGTACGTTTCCTACCATGTTTTCCCTTAAAATTGTTATAAAAATGTGTATTAAGTAATATTAAGTGAAGCGAAAAGAATAACATACCCACATCGCCTTGTCTATGGCCGGCTACTTGTGATTCGAAGGGGGTCACTCCATCTATGCCCTGTCCGGGGTTCGAACCCCCTTGCGTTTGGTCACCGCTCATTCAGGGTGTCTGTGAATAAAATATATACTATGAATAATTTACACCAAGAAGAAACTATGTATTCGAGGTTCTGACTACATTATTATTGTGTTTGATTTTACACTTATTCCGCAATTACGGATATACATTGAACCTCTAAGTATCCTCCGAGAGATAATGGTCCTGAAGAGTGTGTAAGTACTTATTCACGCCACAGACGCAATAGTCATCGCTTTTACCCGGTGATACAAAATAGTGGTGAAAGGCAGCTTAGTTTAACTCTAGCCAACAAATACTTAGGTATTTGTCATAGATGAATACATACATATACCGTATATGATCAGAAACCAGACTGGGAAGAGTTATTCCTAACTCTACCTCCACCAAGAATCGATTGCTTACATTTAAGGTTCAAGTGGTTACCCGTTCGAACCACGGTGATCGTAAAAAATTGTTTCAAAAATCTTCTTACGGCGGATGTCTATAGCGTGACGAACAGAAGAGCATACTCGTATAATAAGAAGTTTGTGCACGTAGCATGAAGAACAGAAGAACACCCATACGGTAAATCGTTGTGAGGCGAGAGATTTTTTGATTAGTCTCTGTCAATTTAGTCAGGGAAGAAGACATACATACAACCATATATTCACGCCTCTACGTCGCTAAAGGACAGAGGCTATCGATCGCCATCTGGAGCAATCCCAACAAATCTCTCTTGCTTCACTCACACCCATTAATCTTCCCATATACGCTCTTCTGTTTTTCACGCTACATACACACGCCTTAAGAGGGGAATTTAGGCCTTGATATATGTATGTATGAAAAAACTTACATAAAATAGTCTCGTTCAAAACACACACACTAACAACACACACCAAAATAGATGGTGACATTATTGTTCACGGCCTAATCTCGTCTTATCGTTACAAGAGGCATTTAATCTAATCAACAACTTGGAATCGAACGAGATAATCTTACGGATTCGTTGTTACACACAACTTTTTCCCTATCGAAGATCGATCTTAAATGACAGATTGAAATCGAGTATGTTTTATTAAAATTAGTGGGACCGATAGAAATTGGTCCTTTTATATATGTTTGTATTATTTCCGTAAAAATTTAAATTCATACATACATAAATAAAACATCAGAGACATATATATCTTCTCGGTCACCTTTAAATAATAAAAAAGATAATATAATATTCACATGAATGCGAAATGCGATATTAATATCGATGTGTAAAGGACAAGGGGTAAAGCAATTTATTGGTCATTGTCAGCAACTAGATAATTATATTCTATACTTTATCACAAGTCCTGATAGTTATGCTAAATTGACCGAGATGATTTCTTGTGTCTTGAAGGTTTTGTCTATGGTCTATGAAAGAGTTTTAATTTGTGTGAATTTAATACTAAATGTGTATGTCTCACGAGATAGGATAAACGATGATGAGAGCAAATGTTTTTGATTGAATCTCTACCAGAACATGTAACAATCGAACTTTTTCTTTTATTTTAATAATACCTATGTACATTGTTTGCAATATAGGAAATTGCGCAGCATATCACTTTTATGATTAAGGAAAACCTCGTGAGGAAATAAAATCGTAAATGAAAACGTGAACTTGAACTTCAAACTAGTATTTCTGAACCTGAAGCAAATTTTTCTTGAGTGTACGTAAATGACAAATAAAACAGTCAATATAACATATTTTTTATTTATATTCATAAAACCCGCGTCCACTTTTTCTGCCAACATTGCCAGCTTCAACCAACTTATTAAGCAGCGGAATAGGCCTAAACACAGGGTTGCCAGTCTTCTGGAACATAACATTTAATATGGCAACCTTGTTATCTAAGCCTGTGAAGTCTGATAACTCTATCGGCCCCATAGGGTAACCAGCGCCTAATTTAATTGCTGTGTCAATGTCTTGGGCTGATGCGTCTCCTGAAAACATATAGAGTATGCCAGTATTGTGCTAGTCTGGTACTAGGGACATGTAATCAACTGTCAATTAGTGAACGATCAGGGTTAGTAACCTATATTGGAACAAATTGGAATGATGATAGATTAGGTAACAGTTAATTAAATAAGTAAAAGATAGTTGTCTTGTTAAGTTGTAAGTACAATGACGGGTTTTTATAGTCATTCTAAGTCAAAGTATATCGATAATAACAGGTCAGTACTAAAAGGTTGTGGTTAAGAGGAACATATAGGTTTGTATAAATCCCAATAAAAGACAAATTAGTATAACACAGTTTAATAAGAAAATAAATATTCTATAACAGTTTCGCTTAGTGCAATAAACATTTGTATAACAGTGTAAAACAAGAATAGATGTTTTATTTTATTTTCACTTTACTTAAAACCCTATACACAATATAAAATACATTTCAATTATATAAAGCTGTTTTCACATGTTTTTTAATACCCTCACAATTCCAATCGCTTGTAAATGTAACCAAGAAAATATACATTACGCAATTTTCTATCCACCAAACGGTAGAAAGAAAAAATTATGTATACTAGTACTTTAGTGCTTTTGTAGAACGTATGTATATGTATATATGTATTGCTTTATTATATTTACATTTTGGACTTCTTTTCATACTTATAAAATCCTTCTCCAGTTTTGATACCCAACTTTCCTTCGGCAACCATTTTATCCAACAAGGGAATAGGTTTGAACACTGGATTATTAGTCTTCTCATACATGACCTGTAGGGCATACTTGTTAGTGTCTAGCCCTGTGAAGTCAGCAAGCTCGAAAGGCCCCATTGGGTAGCCAGCACCCAACTTCATTCCTATATCTATGTCCTCTTTTGTAGCGTCCCCTGAAAAGGTGGGATAGATTAGATTAGATTTATTTATTTCACTGTAGCAATGTCACATAAAATAAAATACAATTAATATGTCCAAAGGTTACAATGATCGTCATATATAAAAATAAAATGAAAATGTCAAAAATAAAATAATAATGGCACAAAATAATAATAATATGTATATAAAAATAATTAATATATAACAAATTAAAATACGATAAGTACATCAGTACTCTTTTGTCATATACTCTTTTACAGAGTAAAACGCACTTTATAGATTGATTATTGATAGGTATTAAGAAATCATTTTACAACTAAACTTAGACGTTAAGACGTATTTTATTCTGAGTTAATTACAAGCAAATGTTATGGGGTTAGTAATATAATATAATATAGGTGACTTAAGAGTAGATTAAATACATTAGAAATAAATATTGGAAAAAGAGTGACGTTAGAAGTACTTATAACCGTAGTGTGTATGAAGAGGTGTATGAGCGTAAATGAAGTGAAAGTGGTTTGTCAGGATTAGGACAAATGGGATCCGTGATCTCTACCTACCCCTCTACAGGGAATCAGGCGTGATGTGTATGTTTGTTGCATAACCGAATCTCAAATACCTCGCGAGGGATTATTTGTGAAGTGTATGTAATAAAACCGAAATCATTTATATCTAGATATTGACTAGAGATTATTGAATGATACTATATATGTAGTGATGATAAATACATGTATTAAAAGACCATATAATCTTTTTTTGACTTTGGTAAAAATCTTATTGGCTGCATCATATATATTTATCGATAATAAGATAAAAAACTCAATTTCTGGTCAAAGTAATGTAAATTTAATGAATTCAATCTAAGTTTGTAATGTGCTGTGGAGTTTTTTTATAAATAAATGAAATTTATGTATTTATCAACAATTTGTAAACACAATAGACATTCACAAACGCTACTGAACAGTTTCGAGAAATGATAGGAAAACAAATACTTACAAATATTAAATATTCATAAAAAAGCATTTATTTGAAACCACCATAAATATAATAAAAATATCCATACATAAAAGCAGTTATTTTTTAAGGAAGTAAAAAGTTGTGAAATTTAGCACCACCATTTTTATACAGACAGTTCCCGATGTATCAAATCATGTCAACATCTTAAACTAATTGAATTTTACTTTTTTGGTTAGTAAAAATACATTTCCAAAATACACCGAACACTACGATGAGAGAAAACATCGTCAGGAAACTTACCTGTTCCCGGACAGGTAATAGTTAGTGCTTGTAAATGGCAACATGGCTTACAACCTATCACATTGAGTACTGACTATCTGGTCAACACGTGGGTTCGAGGTGGCCATAGAATTACTAACTTTGTGATTGCGGAGATGGAAACCTGAACCTCTAACTAACATGCAACAACAAAGCATAACTATAGCAAAACTCTAAATATAAGTATAGGGATAAAGTTACATACAGCAAAGTTTCATAGCATGAGGAATAATCCCTATTTGGCAAATAAATCATATACCCTTCGCCTAATATATTAAATTTATCCACAGACCTTTTGCACAAAAATACAACAACTAATTAGCATTCCATTTAGTATACTGACAGAGTGCTAATAAACATACATTCACAACCCTGAATCCCTTTCAGTGTGGACAGAATTTTGGAGATATAACATCTTCTAGGTCGCTTTATAGCATAAAAAATGCGATTAGAAATGGGTTGCGATGTTATAATGGAACATATTATATGTCATATAATATGTGTGTTTACATAAATGTGACTAGGGGAGTTTGGTATATGTGCCTTAACATATACCAAACTCCCCTTATATTCCCAGACCATATGACATAGTTACCTCTTTCATACAGCCTTATAGCTTCAGCGCTGTACGGTCCAAGCAGTCTGTTAACCACAAAGCCAGGAGTGTCCTTGCAGGTGATGCAGGTCTTGCCAACGGACTTGCCCCATTCCATGAAAGCCTGGTACGTGGCCTCCGAAATGTCATCACCCTTGATCACCTCTAGCAACTTCATCACGGGCACTGGATTGAAGAAATGGAGACCACCGAATCTGGAGTAAATGGATTGGGTGGTTGAAGTAAATGTATGGCTTATGAGGTAATAAAAATGATGAAGGATAATTTCCATTATATTATCCATTTTGTGGGACAGGCAGTAATACAGTAAAGGCACATAAATTACTCATACTAATCAATCTTATCATAAAAACAATATATCCTGTGACACTTAATATAACATAACATACGCTTCACGACTTGTGTATGTATACACACTCCCTTTTTTATTATGGCGGGGTAGTCAGGGATTTGAATGCCTATCTCCGAAATTTCGAAGGCATGTTAGGTATGGGTCATTCGAGGCCCGCGTATCACTAGATAGACAGCACCCAACATGATAGGTAGTGAACCGTACCGCCGTATATAGGCACTGACTATTACCTATCAGGATTCTTGATTGCATTTAAATGGAGTAAATGTTTAACAAATTGCTAATTCATATCCCAGTGGAATCCATTAACCCCAAGCCTTAGTTGAATACATGTTAACTCTTAGAGAATCTGGTCATCAGCATTCAATTTATTTTCAAGACTAGTACAAGGGCCTTACTCCACTAATCCATTGTAAGCACAATATTTCTTCAGTATCAATACAATAATACTTCAGTGGCCTTTATGCAAAATAGGCGCTAGTCGTCGAGTTGCGGACACTAAACCGGCTTCTATCTATCTACTTCAGTGGCCGTAATTTGACACTTTTGGCATTCTGTATCGATACTGAAGTAATATTGTGCCTACAATGGATTAGTGGAGTAAGGTCCCAAGTTAATACTATTGAAATATACACACCTGTCTTTCCTCTTGATGCCGGAGCAGATCTCGTTGATCGAGATTGAGGAAGTGTTGGATGCAAACAGGGTATGCTCTGGAGAGATCTGAAAGGTATAAGCACTGACTTTAATATATTTATGAAATTCATTGGGCGATAGGCTAGCAACAAGTCACCAACAACCCTAATACATACATACACATCATGCCTGTTTCCTTGTTGAGGGGTAGGCAGAGATTACGGATCCCCATTTGTCCCGATCCTGACAGACCACTTTCGCTTCATTGACATTCATACATCTTCTCATACACTCTCGGCGGTTATAGGTACACCAAACATTACCTTTTATCAATATAGCGTCTATCTGACTGTTATATGTCTTATTAGGCCGACCCCTAACCCCAATATTATGCTAATAAATGACCAAGAAGATTGTTTCATATCTCCAAGGTTCTGTCCACCTCGAAAGGGGTTAATGGAGGTGAATATACATGTATGTACACTTTAATAAATGATATATTTGTAGCAATTATTTTTTTTATCTAAAAATGGCTTGGAAGTTAACGGTTCAGGGTTCAATTCCTACAAAAGAGTAATTATAATTAAGCTTTTGTGTCTGCATTATGATGGTATAATTATTTAGTTTCAATGAGGGAAAACATTGTTGAGAAAGCTATTTTTAAGAGATGGGTGATAGTCATCTTTACACATCAATAGAGACCCATTCTAGTGAAAATATGCTGCTGTGACTATAAATTATATCCTCCATAATTGCAGGTATGTATTGAATACAAACTTATGACTAGCAAGCAAGTGATAATAGATATATCTATGGTTATCTTCTATATTATTTATGATAGTCTAATCATAAATTTATGGCCAAAAAAACTGAAGCCACTTTTTCTTTACAATTCTACATACTTACCACATTACATACATATACATTCACATCCTTTAATCCCTTTCAGGGTGGATAGAACCTCTGAGATATATTGCCTAGGTTACTTTTTAGCTTGGATATTGGGGTTGCAATATCGTAATGGAACATTGGTGACAGGTTACATTTACCTAGTCCCTTAGTTGCCTACTACGTCATGCCGGGCAGAATGGTAGCTAGTTAGCAATCTTTTTTCATTCTAGACTAGCTCAGGACTTACCACATCAAGCTTTCCAAACAGCTCTTGTTTAGCATCCAATTTTTCCACAATGGCTTCCACAATCAAATCGGCTTTCGCACCGTCTTCCAACTTCGTAGAAACCTTGATCCTGTCAAAGGAGCCCTTGACGAACTGCTCAATCTTTGCCGCGTCATCTTTGTACGTCTTTCTGGCAACCCTTGTTAGGTTGTTTTGGATGGATTTCTGGGCTTTTTCTAGAAGTTCTGGCTTTACGTCTATCAGGGTTACGTTTTGACCGGCTTGTGCGGCTACCTGCAAGGAGTTGATTAGCATTAGCATGTAGAATAAAAGGTAATGAAATGGTTAAAGTAAGCATTATATGTAAAATCTTTGGTCATGAAAAAAAAACCTATTTGCAAGTTACCTAAGTAATCTTATTAAATGAGTATATGAGATCATGATATACCTTTTGAACATTTTACATTATATTAGTATTATATTCATGAATTAAGAGTACTTTAATTGATAGTGTTAAAATGCGTTCCTTATAATTACTATGTGAATAAGAGGGTAATTAAAAGTTTCATGAAAACAGTCCTTGAACATGATTATATTATTATTAGTGATAATGTCATATACCACATATAAACCTCTGGTATTTAGTATATTATAAAATATATATAACATAAAATTAGTTGATTATTTATACAGTCATACATATCTATAATATCAAACATGAGCCTATAAACATTTAAATAGTGCTACATATGTCTTACGTCGTATAAACTATTATAAGAACTAAACTTAGTTTTATGAATGAGAAAGACTAGTTCTGAAATTATTTCTCTACAAATATGCATGCAGAAATAACAAAATGGGTACTTACTCAGATATTTCAATATTTTAAGTACTAACCTGGGCAATTCCTGATCCCATAAGGCCTCCTCCGACCACGGTGACATTTTTAATAGCATTCATAGTCGCCGATGATGAGAAACTACGGGAATTTCCAATTATTTTAGCAAAACTCATGTTGAATGTTTTTCTTCACTTGCCGGTTTTCTGCACTTTCGCTGAAGCCAACGACCGTGTAACGTAAAGCGGTTGAACTTTGGAATGTTACTATCGCGAAGATTACTATATATCTATATTATTTATAGCTAACTATAAAAACTACTTGTTAACCAAGTTGATAAACTTACGCGTTTCGTTTACTTATCAAATAAAAAGATGATTAGATAAATACCTGTCTTTTGTGCCCGTGGGGTAAATCAGCATAGGCCTGAGATAACTACTGATATGTATTTTAGGTATGATTTAAAATTAGATAATAAATTATTACGAAATTTATTCGATTCACGTTTTATATTATCACAACAATAACAAGTTAAAACCGTTCCGTTATTCGGTAAGCATGATACAAGAAATTATGATCATCAATTAAATTGATATAGTCAAGATATAAGACTTGTTGTCATGAAATAAAATTATCTAGCAACTCAATTCGTGCAGATGAATATTATAGATGGGTTTCTGCGTAAATTCATATATTTTATCATGCCTTGATATTTTGCGTAAAATGTACGGTCGAATAATTTGACATTGTAATATCTGACAACTCAAACTGTAATGACGTTGCAAAGTGCGTTCAGAATCTATATATAATTTCAATTTCGCAATCCTGTGAACTAAGTATAGTACAATGCATTTATTAAACTATGATTTTTTAAAGTTGTCATAACTCAGATTTTATAATTAATTACATTACTACCTTAGCAAAATTAAATAATTATTTTGTTTTACCTTTATCTTACTCATTTATGAAATATAACAATTATAGTTTCTGAATGTCCCCACTGTATTATTTGAACTTTGAGCCTTACTTTCTCGACATACGAATAATAAAGTTTATTAATTTATGTTCGTATTCATTCATTAACGCGAATACACGGATTTTAGGTTGTAGAAATCCTAAACCTCTATACTAGTTCTTTTATTATTTATTTGTTTTAGTGTATAAATTACTAATAATCCGTAAAGATGCAAGCCGGTATGTTGGTGAGGAACTTTTCTAGTTCTTCAGCTCTTCAGAGCGCTATCAAGAATGTTACCGTCATTGGAGGAGGTCTCATGGGGTCTGGAATTGCCCAGGTAATTATTTAAATCATTAATCATAAATATAACAAGAAAGTTTATCCTTGAACTCTAACCCTGATTATGTCATTGAACTTTATTATTTAACAAGTTATGATACCTTAGTAGCAAACTTTGCAAATTGTGGGTATGAACATAAAAAGAGAGATTTTTAATAGTTTACTAATATTAAACTTAGTAACTCCCAAACCTAATCTGACTTATGAACTTTGTTAAATTAAATAATTTATGAAATCCATTAGATAAAACTGTTACATACTCCACATATTGTTAAATTTATCACCTTGTAACCATAATCACCATAAAAAATCTACCTATACTCTAGATAAACACAATTTTTACAATTACAGGTCACAGCCCAAGCTGGTCAAAACGTAACCCTAGTTGACGTATCATCAGACGTACTGGCCAAGTCCCAGAAATCCATCGCCAACAACCTTACTCGTGTAGCTAAGAAAGTATACAAAGATAACCCTCAAGCTGGAGAGAAATTTGTCAGTGATGCTCTCAGCAGGATCAAGACGTCAACTGATGCGGTTGTGGCAGCTAAAGAGACAGATTTGATTATTGAAGCCATTGTTGAGAATTTGAACATCAAACATAAGCTGTTTTCGCAGTTGGATGCGGTAAGTTTATTTATTCATTAAAACAATATGTACTTACTAAATAACATAAATATAACATATGCTTCACTGTATATAATTCCCACTCCCTTTTTTATTGTGGTGGGGTAGTCAAGCCTCTACGAACTTATCTGTGCCATTCTCATAGACAGCACCCAAAGTGATAGGTTACTTACTAAATAATTTTGCTCTATGCTAGAGATTTAGAGATCGCGCCACATACGGTGGCAGTTGGAGGCGTCGCCACAGTCGCGTAATTCAGTGTTACCAGTAAACGCGCCAAAACTAGCACTCACTGTGCCATACGGCTCGAAACATTATAGGTTTCATTTGTAACGATCTTTGGTTGCAGAGCTATAAACTCAAATAAAACAAATTAATATATCAAAGTCAAAATATGTTTATTATACTATTTCAAACATGATTAATAATTAACGGGACTTATCCTTCTTATTATATATTACATATATTATGTGTTCCTTCACTCTGTCCGCAATAGACCGTTTAGTCTGTTCGACATAGGATTTCCCACAGCTGCAATCAATCTTATACACACCCTTATATCTTATATCATGAGTATAAATCGCGAATCTCTTAAAACTATTATTTCAAACATGGCACTGAGCATTGTCTTTACATATTTTTTACCGAGGTTAGATCAGCGGAGACCCTAGCTTGGAGAAGAACTAACAAGAAACTCCGGAAATCAATTTATTATAATCACCCTTAACAAACATAAAAATTACAAAGAGTGGGCAAAAAACACAACGCTGGTAATACTAAATTTACTTTTCATACAAAATAACACGCAATGGCGGAAACGTCAAATTTAGTTCCAAGTTTGGCTACTGCCACCGTATGTGGCGGGTACTCTACTGGACCCAGCAACAAACTCCTATCCAAAGACACAATTCATTGGTACAATGTGCAAATGACAGGCCAAACTAGTCTGGGACAAAATAGATAGAAAAATAGAGATTCTAACTAGCTCTTTTTCGTACTAGCATAACTAGCCCATCTAAGAAATTCTAGCCAACTGTCTAAAATAATGACAGTAACTGATATTCTTTTTGTCATTTTACAGGTGGCACCAAATCACACCATTTTTGCTTCCAACACCTCATCCCTTTCCATCAATGAAATTGCCACTTCGGTTAAGAGGAAGGACAAGTAAGTTTATGATACCATAACCTGTACTTAAAGAACATTATCTCCATCAGGATAGTCAGATTAATCACCATATTTACAATTGTGAAACCTATTTCCCCATAATAAAGCAGAAGATGAACAGTAAAGTAATCATATCATAAGTATCATAATTAATAATGGGTTACTTAGGTTTATTACCTTTCATTAATATTCAATTCATTCATCTATAGATATCTTGTCTATGGTATACTTTGTTGAATATCTTACACTATGTATATCTACACAGCTCTACTAACTTAAAAAGAAGGTAAATCTAATAAAAATACAATCTCTTTATATTTACTTATTCCATATTTGATTGTTCATTAATCAAAATGTATATCAAATGAAGGGTACAAGAGAAAAAGGGGCTCATCAACATTTTGGTTGAACTGAGATATTTGAGTTTTAAACTTTCTACATTAAACCTTCATTTCCTAAACTAATCAATCAATCCAATTCACAGTCAAAAGTGAAGTTGAAGTAAGTCTACTTTAGATGTTATTTATTTATTTTTTTGAAATAATTAGTTTTTATTAAATAATTAGTTAATAATATTCAAAATGGCGACGTAATGGACTCGTTCTAAAACGCATTTTTTTTTAAATGAACCCCTTTTTTATGTTTTGTGTACAATGATCTCATTTTAATCCAGGATTCCAGCACAACGACCCGATTTTGTTATTTTTGATATTTTAAATTTTACCTGTAGTTCAGAGTATAAGCCCCTTTTATTTCTTTTTTAAACGTCATAAGAAAGGTCCATTAAAAAACAATCTCGTGGTATACTCAGTTTCATTTCGGCAAAATTGTTGATGAGCCCCTTTTTCTCTTGTACCCTTCAAATATTTTCATCACCATCAATTACTTATTCTTTAGCTAAACATTCAACCAATTCCAGATTCGGTGGTCTCCATTTCTTCAACCCAGTGCCAGTGATGAAACTGCTGGAGGTGGTGAAAGGAGCCGACACCTCGGACGCCACCTACCAGACTATGATGCAATGGGGCAAATCTGTTGGCAAGACCTGCATTACCTGCAAGGACACTCCTGGGTTTGTGGTCAACAGACTACTGGTGCCATACATCGCTGAGGCTATCAGATTGTATGAGAGAGGTATGTATGTTATATATAGCTATAACTATAGTTCCTTGCTTGGTGGTGAGATGATTGTATGTCCAACTATTTGTTATTTGTTCATATTTGATTTAATAATACTATTCCGTATGTATTGCTACTGACTTAGGGATATAGGCTAGTGGGAATAAAAACAGTTGCAGTACAATATTATATGTACGTTAATTAGGTTGCACACAGAATGGCTAATACATAAAAGCAGGGGTGTCCAACCTAGATGGGACCCAGGGCCAATAATCCAACTACTTGGATTAGTACGGGCCAAGAGCAATCTCATTCTAAAAATAAAAAAAAAAGAAAAGAAATATATGAAAATTAAAATAAAGTATTATTATATGCAGTGGGTAGAGATCTCTTTGTAGTCGGTGTACCCGAATCGAACTTTTTTTTTAAGTCGGTTGAAAAGGTTCAATGGGTCGCAGTAATCTAAAGCAGTGGTTTGGACAGCCCTGCATAAAAGGTAATGATCTAAGGACAATACATTGCGCATATAGTATGGCACAATACCATAAAGATATTACTCCTCCTTTCAACTGACAATAATCTGTCTTAACTATAACTCATATACCAATCACCTTTACAGGCGACGCTTCAGCCAAAGACATAGACATAGCAATGAAGCTGGGCGCTGGCTACCCCATGGGGCCAATTGAGCTTGCAGACTATGTGGGTTTGGATACCACAAAGTTCATCCTGGACGGCTGGCACAAGAAGTTCCCCAATGAATCCCTGTTCAAACCAATCCCTATCGTGGAGAAACTGGTCTCCGAAGGAAAGTTGGGAGTGAAAAGCGGAGAAGGTTTCTACAAGTATGAGAAGAAATAAAGTTAATAGCTTTTGTTGCAAGTTAAGGGCTGTTTAGACGAGAATAGTTAGGTCCGGTTACAGGAAAATATTTCTGGGGTTTTTTTGCCTGTTTTGGTATGAATTCTTATTGTATACATCACCATTATAATTTTTTCTAATCAATGAAAAATCGTACGGAACTCTTCTAGTCTAAATGACCCTTGAAAGTGCTACAAAGTTTTCTGAACCGGTGAGGGTGTCGCTACTATCGTCTTTATTGTTCTCGGTTTAAAATTGAATGATTTAAAGGCAAATGAGAATTAGTAGGTCCTGATTTGCCCACCGTTGCAGATAAGTTTATCGCACAATATCCTTTGTAAACTTTTTTATTATATTTGTTAAACAGTATACTTCTATAGAATAGTTGGAGAAATGTTTTATATTTTAAGTGATACCACAATTTTACATTTCCCCTAAAGTTTGAGAGAGATTAAGATGAAATCAATTTTCCTATTGCAACTATAGTATTTTTTGTTACAAAATTTTAACTAGATATAAGTAATCAAACCGTATTTCTGATATATTTAGAAATCAAGTGTTATTTATGTAAGCTGTTTAATATATTTATAAATATTATACTGACTTTTACATTTTAATACCTTTTCCATAGTCTAAATTAGTTACATATACATTGAGTGGAAACGGTTTTACTAGTCTGGGATGTACAAATATTGCTTTCTAGCTGCCATTCTTTCCGGCATGTTGTAGGAGGCGACTAAGAGACTTTGGGTAAATGGAACCTAATTGGCTATCAACCTGTCACCAATATTCCATATGACATTATAACCTGCCTATCCCTCAGGCTAGGTAATAGTCAGTGCCTATATACGGCGATACGGTTCACTACCTATCACGTTGGGTGCTGTCTATCTAGTGATACGCGGGCTTCGAATGACCCATACCTAACATGCCTTCGAAATTTCGGAGATGGGTATTCAAGCCTCTGACTACCCCGCCATAATAAAAAAGGGAGTGTGTATAAACAAGTCGTAGCGTATGTTATGTTATTATAACCTCAATATCCCTGCTAAAAAGTCACCTAGGAGATAAATACTTTCTGTTACCCTTTAAGGGATTGACTTAAGGATATGACCACTGTCGTAATTATGAAGATTTTTGAGGACTCAAAGCTGTAATTTCACCAGATAGCCAGATCCTATGTATTATTAAAAATGACACAAAATATTAACTTGGGGCACACTTTTGTAAGAGGTAAATAATGGTGTAGAGTTCATCATATATTTTTATAGGTATCAACAGAATGACCAAGATTATACATACAGATCTGTCTTTCAGATTGTCTCGTGTTTTTAATAGGACTTCATCATCTCTTAGATAACTGATTTTCACCTACTTTTAGAACGGAAAGTAGGTTGGGTTTTCAATCAGTGCGTCCTACCTGTAATGACATACGGTGCCGAGACGTGGAACATGACAGTCGGGCTGGCTCACCGATTACATGTCGCTCAGCGGGCAATGGAACGTTCGATGCTGGGTATCTCGTTAAGGGACAGAGTCCGGAACGAGATTATCCGGCAGAGAACCAATGTCGTAGACATTGTCTATCGATGTTGCAAGCTGAAGTGGCAGTGGGCCGGTCACGTCTGTCGCAGAACCGACGACCGTTGGAGCAAAGCGGTTCTCGAATGGCGACCGCGTCTCGGTAAACGTAGTGTAGGACGCCCCCCTGCCAGATGGACTGATGACCTGAAAAAGGTCGCTGGTAGTGGTTGGCCGAGGGCCACGAGTGATCGTGTTTTGTGGCGTTACCTTGGGGAGGCCTACGTCCAGCAGTGGACTGTCATAGGCTGATTGATTGATTGATTGAGGGTAAGGATTTCTGTTGTTCGAGAAGACAAGCCTTATACCTACGGCAGAAGGCGCCCCTAGAAGCAACGTCGCGGATAGGTGGCGGTATATCATTCCAGCATTTGGACGCCGCCGCGAACTTGAAACATCCCCGAAACGCTGCTGAATGGTGCACTGGCAAAGCAGCCCTAACCTTAAAGTGACGGTGGCGGTTTGTAGACCACTTGAGTTTTCGGTACAAGTAAGAAGGGCTCTCCGACCGAATGACACCAAACAACAACGCCGCGAAGTGTAGTCGCCTACGTGACTGCATGTTCAGCAAGTTCGCGTCGTTCAAATACGGAGTGATGCGGGATCGGTAAGGTATATGGAAGCAAAAACGGGTGCATGCGTTTTGAACCCGTTGTATCATTTTCCTAGTTCGCCCAAGTAGGTATACAGCTACCATAAACAACGTCACAGTAGTTCAGCCTTGACAATATCAACGCTTCACTCAGGTTGACACGCAAGTCTACGCTGAGATATTCGCGGATATTGTAAAGCACTTTTAAACGGTAGAAGCAGTTCCCGACTACACTGAGGACGTGCTTCTCGAAATTAAGCCTACCGTCCATCAGCAAGCCCAGGTTCCTAACCTCTTCCACCGCCCCTATGACGTTCCCCCTGATAACTATATCATTGGCGGAAAGGACATCCATCGTACTCCGAATTTGCGACCGACTTCCAAGAACTAAAAGCTTAGACTTGGAGGGGTTCAGCGTAAGACAATTTCTATCAGACCAACACGCAATTCGTTCGAGCTCACAATTAATGCTCCGTATGCATTCCGACATCCCCGAAGGTTTGGCAGACGCATAAAGCTGCAAATCATCAGCGTAGAGATGATATCGACTGTTTTCGATACTGCTAACGACATCGGCGCTATACAGTATAAAAAGCAGAGGACCTAAGATAGAACCCTGTGGAACTCCCCTCGTCAACACACGAGGGGAAGACCACCGAGTTCCACCGTCCATCCCCCGCAGCCCAACGACTTGTGTTCGATGAGATAGATAACTATCGAACCACTTCACAGCACCGGTAGAAAATCCATAATACGTCATCTTAGATAATAGCAAGGGTATGCTCAGACTATCGAAAGCTTTAGAAAAATCGAGTAATACCATTAGGGTGCTCATGCCATCGCCCTGGGCCTGCAGAACGTCGTCGACCACATTCGCCAAGGCGGTCGCAGTAGAGCGGCCCTTCCGGAAGCCCGATTGATATTCGGGTAAAATACCGTTTTCTTCTAGATATTTCGTAAGCTGATCACTCACAACCCTCTCCACTATCTTTGACAAACATGGAAGGATACTTACTGATACTGTACTTGTACTTATGTTGAATAAAAACATTTGACTTAGACTTTATTGTGTAATGTTTTTAATAGGACTTCATCATCTCTTAGATAACTGATTTCTACCTACCCTTTGAAGGGAAAGTATGTTTTATATTATCTATGCATGGAATAAAACAACTTGCGTTTATTACAAAAGTTATATTTTCTTAAAAAACCATCATACTCTATTATTACATTTAATTATTTACGAATGTAACTCTTAACTTTAGCGTATCATATAAGTAACAACTTACTTGTTCATACCATACCACATCATACTTCCATACATTCACATCTTTTCTTCCCATTGGAATAGGCAGACTTTCAAACACCACTTCAAATGTTATACTAAATTATCTTTCACACTTATATTCATACCTCTATTTCACTGACAGGACAGGCAAAGACTATTAATCACCACCTTGAATGAACCTGACAAATCCCTATCATACATCACATTACATTCACACTTTTACCAATATCCAGTCACACTTCATTCCTACTCTACATATCATAATCATCATCCTCTCGTTTCCTCTTCTGCGGCCCTCCCTCGTCCGTCTCCATCTTCACGGGACCAGCTGGTGGGCCAGACGTCACTCGCACTGCTGGCTTCGCTACCACTTGGTTCAAGATCTGAAAAGAATAAAAATATAGTATTATTTGTAGTTTACTTTAAATTTGTGATAGGAAATGTTCTTGTTTTTTATTTTTAGATTTTTGAATTAATCATAACTATGGTATAAACATATTTGCTAGGGCTACAATAATGTTAGTGTTGTGATATCTAGAAATGATGTAAAAGGTGACATGGGGTAAATTGAACGATGTTAGAGTTAGATGCTAGCAACTTGTTGTCAATGTTTCATAATTGTTTGTTTGCTACACTTAAAATAATACTACAAGTGACTAAGGAATTGTTTGGTGTACAATCTTGTTGGGATCCCAAAAGGATGTTAATATGTATGACAAATGGAGTTTCTTATATATTCTCAAAAGGTTTTGTTCCAAAATAGACATTAAACAGCTGCAATTTCATGGTGATTCAGTTTTAAATGTTTGGTTACCTATCCTAGAAATTTTCTTTATGGTATCAAAAACACTTACCTTGCTCGTAGAAGTGAACTTAAGCACCGGTTTAGGAGCAGTTCCTGCCGGCTTAGCCACATTGACAACTGGGGGCCTCTTGATCATCATTCCCGGGCCAGGAGTGGTTTTAGTCATTGCTTTCATAGGTGGCGCTGATACTGGTTTTGTGGCTATCTTCTTAGTAGCCGCTGCTTTTAGTTTGTAGTTGCAGGCTGATAAACAATATCTGAAATGAGTTTTGGATTAATGATACAGCCTTAGATAGTGTGGTAAATCTTTCTTCCTGAAGTATCAGTGCTTGTAAATGGTGACATGGCTTACCACCTGTCACATTGAGTACTGACTATCTGGTTAACATGTGGGTTCGAGGTGGCCACAGAATTACCTGCGCAATTGTGGAGATGGACACCTGAACCTCTGACTACCCCACAAGGGTTAATGGTCTTGAATGTGTTTGTTTGTTTTATTATTAGAGGTCGCTAAAGAACTAAGGCATAATTGAGTATATTGAGTAATAACAACTTCAATAATTATATTTGATAAAAGCAAACAATGAGATATTAAATCACTAATCAGTCCACCTTGCACAGCCATAAAGGGATGTAAGTTTATGTAGTATAAATAATTTAAGTTTATGATATGTACCAATCATGTTGCTAATAAGATAAGCTGCAGCGATATGCATAATGATACAGTAGAATCCTGCTATAACGACTTTCAAGGGACCGGCGATATTATGTCGTACTAACCGGATGACGTATAAAACGGATATTTACATTTGTATGTAATTATGTACTATGTAGATACCAAATTACAAACATAGGTACGTAATATACTGTAATACTGTCACTAACGTAGGAAATCTATTATTTGGGTTAGTTTTTGACAGGTACGCGCGCCTATAAAGAGAAATAAAACGGTGAAGCGCGCGGGTAATGTGAGGAGGCCGAGGTGTTAGTCATTCGTTGTAACAAAAAACATGGGGCGTCGTTTTAAACGGACGAATTATCGTAAAAATGGTCGCTATATAAGGTTTGTCGCTCAAACCGGAGTTGCACTAAACGGTTATATTTTCTCAGTATCTAACTAATGAACCAAACTTGAGTATATAATATCGACGCTATAAACGGTTAGTCGTTTTAAGCGACGTCATTATAAATGGATTCTACTGTACATTGTTAACACTTAAGGCTATTCATAAATTACATTTCATCTATTCTAAAATAAAATATTTACTATGAAAGCTATTCTGCTTCACAAACAACTCTGTACAACTGTTATATTTATAGAGATTGTATACTAAAGTGTTCAAATGAGATACAAACTATAAAAGAATTTTTACCTGTCAGGAGGCAATCTCAGTCCACAGTGAGGTTTGATCAAAGGCAAAGGATTGACATTCTTCACTCTGGCCACTTCTAGCAACACTTCTCTAGGCGGAGGATTGGTGAAACTCTTGTCTAACTGGACTTGGGCGGCTAATCTTAGGTCATCGAGATCAACTGCCTTTTTCTTCGCGTGGTTCGCAAAAACACGAGCGTCATCCAATACAGAGGTCACGTATCGATAGGTGAACTCTAGAAGTTGATTCACAACGCGAGGCTCGTACTCTGTAACGCCAACTTCTTTCATAATAGCCATCACAACCTGAGCATCTTTTGGAAGCTGCTTTGATTGCGGTGCTGCCTTGACTTTTTCTGTTTTTTCATTCATTTTGTTGCTTATAATCAAAGACTAATGGCGAATTATATATTTTTACAGCATTACGTTTATGGTATATAAATATACACGTTAAATTATGTACGAAATAAATGTATTGACCGAAAAACACAAACAGGTAAATCACAATTTCAATTCAATTCAATTCAATTCTTTCTTCTTTGGCTTGAGGCCGTGAGGCAATTTGCCAATCGACAAATGTGTTTTCTGTTCTTTCAGCTTTCAATTTCCTCTCTGGGTTTTTCTTACTGGCTCAGAGAATTTGTTTTGGCCACGAGAGGAATGCCGGATTCGATATAATTTTGAACAACAAGTGAAACTCGTAAAACATACAAAATAAATGTACAAGATATAATAGATATATACAACATATTATAATTATATACGAATATTATTGCAGTTTATAAAAAAAGCCAAGGCTTTATAAATGTCAGTGTCAAAATTACATAGTAAGGTATTCATTGATGTAGGCAGCGGAATCTTTTTATGCAACAGAGTGTTTATCAGATCATCGCGACAGTGTTTATTACAAGCTAAGAAAATGTGATTGACGTCACCAATATCCTCACCGCAATCGCAAATTGGACTATCCCTTTTTTTAATTCTGTATAAAAATGCTGGAGTGCACACATGCCCCAATCTCAATCGTGTAATAATTGTTGATGCTCGTTTTCCTAACTTCAGAACATTAAACCAAGGTTTTGATAAAATTTTATTGTTAATATTTAAGTAGTAAAAACCTTTTATGGGAGCTTTGTTCCAAGTTTTATTCCACAATTCATTAAGTTCTTTTTTGGGCATATTCATCAAATCTTGCGAAAATATGAAATAAGAGTACATATCTCCATCTGATACAGCTTCTTTAGCATATTTGTCGGCCTTTTCGTTACCAATAATCCCGATGTGACTTTTAACCCATGCGAAATTGATGCTATAGTTCTGTTTTTCAACATTCCATTCCAACAAAAGTTTCCGAATTTGAAAAATTATAGGGTTATGAGTGTATTTGAGAAATGGAAAGCGCTGAATAGCTTGCAGTGCACTCAAACTGTCAGAAAATATGACAGCTTTGCTGAGTTTAAAGAGTGAAATGATTTCAAGGGCTTTAAGTATAGCTAGAGATCCCGCCACATAAGGTGGCAGTTGGAGGCGTCGCCACAGTCGCGTAATTCAGTGTTACCAGTAAACACGCCAAAACTAGCACTCACTGTGCCATACGGCTCGATACATTATAGGTTTCATTTGTAACTGTCTTTGGTTGCAGAGCTATAAACTCAAATAAAACAAATTAATATATCAAAGTCAAAATATGTTTATTAAACTATTTCAAACATGATTAATAATTAACGGGACTTATCCTTCTTATTATATATTACATATATTATGTGTTCCTTCACTCTGTCCGCAATAGACCGTTTAGTGTGTTCGACGTAGGATTTCCCACAGCTGCAATCAATCTTATACACACCCTTATATCTTATATCATGAGTATAAATCGCGAATCTCTTAAAACTATTATTTCAAACATGGCACTGAGCATTGTCTTTACATATTTTTTACCGAGGTTAGATCAGCGGAGACCCTAGCTTGGAGAAGAACTAACAAGAAACTCCGGAAATCAATTTATTATAATCACCCTTAACAAACATAAAAATTACAAAGAGTGGGCAAAAAACACAACGCTGGTAATACTAAATTTACCTTTCATACAAAATAACACGCAATGGCGGTAACGTCAAATTTAGTTCCAAGTTTGGCTACTGCCACCTTATGTGGCGGGATCTCTAGGCATTCGCCGGTGTAAACTGATGTTTCAGGGGGAAGTTTGACTTTAGTGTGTACATTATGATTTGGTTGATATGCGCTAACAGCTACACATCCTTCTGAAGAAAGCTTCGACGCATCTGTGTAGACGTGATTGTAAAAAGGCCACAGATCGTCAGTAAGATGATTAAAGTACCTAAATGGAACCTGTAATTTCATCAGCACATTTTGAACCTATTTCAGTATCCACCTGTACAGTCTGAACAAGAGCTTCGAAATTGGTATGAAAAAGACTTGGATTGTATGAGACTGGTTAATTGAGATTTAGATACTTCTTGTAGCTTAACAGAATGCAAGGAAGTTGTTTATGAAGCCAAAACGGTCTTTCAGTTAGCTGATTCAATAAGTGAAGTCTTTCACTGAGAGGATGATCTTTAATTTGCATAGCCTTGTACACGTATCTATCCGCAAGGAATTGTCGTCTCAATGAATATGGTGGGTCATTCATTTCAACTTGCACTGCATTATTAGGACTGTTCTTCATGGCTCCGCAAACAACTTTGAGTGCTTTTGACTGAACGCTATCAAATTTTCTGAAACCACTTTTAGAACAAGGTTCTAAAAATATTGAACCATAATCCATGACGCTTCTTATAATGGCCTTATAAACCATGAGTAATGAACTTGGATGTGCTCCCCAGCTTACTCCAGATAAACGACGGATTATATTTAAGTTTTTCTCAGCTCTTGCTACTGTATAATCACAATGCTGAAGTCCAGACATTTTTGAGTCTAAAACGACACCAAGGAACTTAAATGTTGTACAGACAGCTAATGGTATGTTATTATACACAATATTTACAGAGGGAGATAAGCGGTTTCTACAAAAGACTAATACTGAACTCTTACTTGTTGAGAGGCTGAGACCATTATCCCCTAACCACAAGTTCAATTTGGAAAGGCCGGTGTTCATAATTTTGGTGGCATTTTGCAGAGATGGGTTAATTGTGTAGAGTAATAGGTCGTCAGCATACTGGAGGATGGATATATCTTTATTAAAAATGGTGTCTAGGTCAGTATACAAACTGTATAAGATCGGGCTAAGGGAAGACCCCTGAGGGAGGCCTTTCCATGTTTTCCTGGACAATGTTGTATTACCTGTTTTTAAAATTATAGTACGTTCAAAAAATATGTTCGAAATAAAATTTACCAATAACGGCGGAATGTTGAGCGTTATCATTTTTTGTCTGAGTATATGAATTTGGACATTATCATACGCCCCAGAAACGTCTAGAAATGCAGCTGTTAGGTATTGATTTGTTGAATATGCAATACGAATATCAGTTGTCAGAATTCCTAAACAGTCATAAGTGCTTCGTCCTCTCCGGAAACCAAATTGTGTTTTAGAAAGCAGATTTTTACTCTCTAAGAACCACTCTAGACGATTCTTCACTAATTGTTCAGTAAGTTTAAGAATAACGGAGGAAAGAATTATAGGGCGGTACGAAGATACTTCACTAGGGGATTTTTTGGGTTTTGTGAATGGCAACACCGTATTTTCTCTCCAAAATTCTGGAATATTACCTGTAATTATTATGGAATTTATTAGATCTAAGAAGTTAGAAAGGCAGCTATCATCTAGATTGGATATGAAAGAGTACACTACACCGTCTCCGCCTGGTGCAGTGTCTTTTGGTCTGCATATTACGCCCTTCAATTCAATCAAGGTAAATACATCATTGAGATTGTCCGAAGTTTGAGCTAGAGGTTTGTATAGGAAGTCCAAAGGTACAGACGGTGGGGCTAGTTGATCCATAAAGGATTCAGCTATATCTTCTGGAATGATAGGAGGTTTATATAAGGAGGTTATAGGAGGTTGTGAAAGCGGATCTAAAGCGTTTTATATTGTTCCAAATCTCAGAAGATTTGATAGAAGGATTTATACTTAGACAGAAGTTGTGCCAGCTATTGCGTTTCTTGTTCTTGAATAATTTCTTAGTAGAGTTTTGTATGGCCTCCAAATGATCATAATGTTCAGATGTAGGGTGTTGAAGGTATTGTTTCTCTGCTTGTTTTGATGGCTGTTGTGCATTCTGAGTCCAAGGTGGTGAAGGTATCATGTTATTGACCTTTTTGATGGGGAAAATGAGATCAGCTGTTTCAATCAAATGTTTAACAAATAATTTACACAATTCAGTTTCACATAGGTTTGGATTGGAATTATTTAATATTTTTTCCTTGGCTATTTCTCTAAATTGTGACCACTTTGCTTCATCTTTTGAAATACTCCTTTTCGGCCTAGATTGAAAAGATAGTCTCTTGGTTCTGTTTTGGAGTGTCATTTCAATGATAATAACAAAGTGGTCACTACCATAAGTACTATCTGTTCTATGCCATTTAAGGAAAGATGAAAGATTTGGAGTGCAAATAGCCAGATCTATGGCACTAGCACCTTCATTGGGCTTGGTGATTCTGGTTGGTGTACCAGTGTTAAGGAAGCAAAGATTATATGTGTCGAGTATTTGAAGTAAATCTCTGCCATATACATCACTTTTGGAACAGCCCCATGAAATATGGTGGCAATTAAAATCTCCTAAAATTATGAATGGTTGTTGTATTTTGGCAATAATGAGATCTAGCTCTTGTAAAATCTCTAAAGAAGGTTTTGATACATAAATAGATATGTATAGGATTTTATTTACAACGGCACCAATAATAGATATTTTATTGCTATGGTTAGGAAAGGATGTGAATTGTGTATATATGTATTCATTTTTAATTAATAATGCTGTGCCACCATGCTCATCTACTCTATCGTCTCTCAGACAATTATACCCAGAGATTTTAAAAATAGAGCCTGGTTTTAGCCAGGTTTCACTTAATGCAATAGCAAAGGGATTATGTATGTTAATCAAATGAATTAATTCATGTCCTCTCCCTCCTTGGATCTCATTGTGAGTGGACGTGTGTAGTGAGTTGTGAGAGTAGTTCAGAGTGTAAATTATTCCTGTTGAAAGTTTGAAGTGTGTAGTAGCGCCATCTATTTACGGAACCTTAAAACATCGTAAGTCATCGCATATTCCTATGATCTTGCCATATCTAATGTGATACGTTGCGATTTGAAAGCTACCAGTAGCGCCATCTATTGTTGGCAAGTTGAACTAAAAGCCCATACAAACTTGTGTTATTTCAAATAAAAATATTAAAATACGAAAATACAGTTAGTGACACTGAAACCTCAGAGTACTAGAGGAGTGAGCTCGCATTAAAGAAAGGAGATTTGTTGGGGTCTGCATCAGCGTTTGGTTTCACGGTTGCTGCGATTGCAAGTTTTGCCGCTCTTTCTTCAGTCTTCCCCTGAAAGCCTACTCTTGAGCCAAAATGAGTAAATTGCAGCGTTCTCCACCGCACAAGAGTCCGAGGGTGCTTATCCCTCCGGGATTGGATGCTTCCAAAAAACATAATTCCGCACCGAATCTGGAAAATGAGGTCTCGGACTTCGTTACTCATCGTAAGAAGCAAAGTTTTTCTGACACTGATATGAAACTCTTCTTGACACAAATGTTCGAATCATTTGCTACAGATATTAAGCGTGATTTTCGATTACTGCAGCAATCGGTTGAGGAGATCAAGACTCAAAATGAGGATCTAAAAACCAGTGTAAAGTTTATCTCCGATAGTTGCGATGCTTTCACCAAGAGAATTCAGGTGCTTGAGTCTAAGGTGGCGGAAGGTGAGAAGTATGTGCGTGCGTTGGTGCAGAGGATAGATTATCTTGAGCTTGTGTCATCAGCCCCAAAGATAGAAATACGCAATATCCCCGTTGAGAAGCCACTCACGAAGAATGATCTCTGCGAGGTGGTCTGCTCTATAGCCTCTGCTATCAACATCCCACTAAACAAAACAGAGATCAAGGATGTTTATAGCCCAAGGGCTACTGTGAAAAGGTCTCCACCGCCGATCATCGTTGAGTTGGGATCAGTTTTGAAAAAAGAAGAGTTCTTGACTGCTGTAAAGCACTTTAATAAGAGTCAGGCCAGGGGGCAAATGCTCAATACCAGTGTGCTGAAATTAAAAAGTGGACAACCTACTAAGCCGATTTACATATCTGAGCATCTGACTTTTAAAACTCGTCAGCTTTTCTACAGCTGCCGCCTATTTGCTAAGGATAATGGATATGCTTTTTGCTGGACGTCGCGCGGCGTGGTTTATCTCAGGAAGACCGAGGGCCAACCCTTCGTGAGAGTCGTCAGCGGGGATGACCTCAGGAAGCTCCAGAGTGAATTGTGACTACTTTATTTTTTTCTATTGCTGTTAATTGGTGGTGTTATTTACCAGATGGGTTTTATTTATATGTTGCTTGCTTATGTTACTTCTTTATGGGTTAATTTTGTTTACTTGTACAAATTTTTCAATGCCTTTATGATGGTTAATTTGTGTTATGTTTTTATACCGGTTGTTGCGCTAACTATCTCACGCTTAAGCAGTTTTGGTACCATTTTTTTCTATGTAAACAAAATTCGATGCTTTTAACATAATTGCAGAGATCGATGAGTTGCAGACGTTGGACTCTTTTGAAACTGATGTGGAGGGCTGTGCAGGGCTTCTTCCAAGCCTCACAGGTTTAAGAATAATAACTCACAATATCAGAAGTATTGGACATAGTACACACTTGCCTGATTTCATCATTTTCTTAAACAGACTCAAGGTTGATTGTGACATTATAATACTGACAGAATGTTGGCTCTCCTGTTGTAGTGTTTTGCCTAATATTGATGGATACTATTCGTTTGCCACCAGTCAGAACAGATACCAAAATGATGGGGTTGTTGTGTTTATTAAAAATTGCTTAATTTTTACAGTCGAAGAGCTGGTTTCGGTCAGTTGCAATGCGCTTGTTTTGAAATCACCCCTCTTAATGATAATTGCAGTTTACCGTCATCATGCTTTCTATAAGGATCTTGGTTCAAAGCAGAGCAGTGTAGATAATTTTTTGATTTTTCTTGATGATGTGTTGTCTAAACACAACACACAGCAAAATCTTGCTCTAGTTGGTGATATTAATTTGAATATAATACCAGATCAATGCGACGTGAATAGCGAAAGGTATCTTAATATCTTAGCTTTTCACGGTTTAATATCTTGTCATAATTTTGTCACTAGAGAAGAGTCTGGAACGTGTATTGATCATGTTTTTCTCAGATCTAAAGCTCCAGTAGCTACTATAGTGATTAGTACCGCAATTACTGATCACAGGCCAGTTTTGCTTCATCTGGAGATAAAAAGTAAACATAACATTGTTAATAAAATCGCTCGTAGGATTGATTATCAGAATGTTTGGAATCTTTTATCCAAGGCTAATTTTAACCCGATTCTTGAAATCGACGATCCTGACGTTGGAATTGATTTGCTTGTCTCAACTCTGCAGGAAGCCATTGACGCGAGTTCAAGGGCTGTCCGAATTCCAAGTAGGAAGGTTACCCTTAAACCGTGGATGACCACAGGTCTACTCAGTTGCCAAAAGAACAAAGATAGTCTCCATGCTAAATATAAAAGAAACCCTAACAATGAAATTGCTAAAATTACCTACTTTAGATACAAGTCTTTCTATTTTAATCTCATTAAGCAGCGTAAGCGTCAATATGAAAAAGACCAAATTGACAAAGCAGGAAAAAATCAGAAACTTCTATGGCAGGCCATTAAAAATATCTCGTCGTCTTGTCAGAGGAAACAGACTAGCTGTCAACTTTTAAAGGAAGGTGATGATAGTGCTGAAATAGATAAAATTAACGAACATTTCGTTAATGTCGGCAAAACTTTAGCTCAAAGTAGTTCTGATAACCTTCCTTCATCTTCCAGCTCACATTACTTCAAAGACCTCAGCCCTCATTTAACAACAAACTGTAGTTCTTTAGTGTTAATCGAAACTGATGCACAGGAAATTGATTCACTTATTGACCACTTAAAGACTGATTGTTCTATAGGCTGGGACCAAATTTCAAACAAAATCCTTAAATTGGCTAAACCTTTAATTACTCCCATTTTGGTACACATATTCAATAATTGTCTGAAACTCGGTATTTTTCCAAAAAAGCTTAAAAAAGCCATTGTTATACTAATTCATAAATCTGGTCCTTCCGACAATATTGCAAACTATCGTCCAATTTCTATTCTTCCAGGCTTGTCGAAAATTTTGGAGAAACTTTTAAATACTCGATTAACCTCTTTTGTAGATAAACATGGGATCTTGTCCGAGAACCAGTTTGGTTTCAGGAAAGGCAAATCAACTTCTGAAGCAGTTCATGAGCTTACATCCTTTATAGCTCGTAAATTGGACAAAAGTGAAAAAGTTATAGGAATCTTTTTAGATCTCGCAAAGGCTTTTGACACCGTTTACTTTCCGCTTCTTTTGCACAAACTTAATAAAATTGGTGTTCGTGGAACAGCTCTCGATATCTTTACGGATTATCTATCAAATCGAACTCAAAGTTTGAAAATTGGTGAGCGTAACAGTAGTGATTTACTAGTTAATTTCGGGGTACCTCAAGGAAGTATTTTAGGTCCAACGCTGTTTTTAATTTATATCAACGATCTTCTTTTGTTATCTGTACATTTATCTATCAAGATCATATCTTATGCGGACGATACAGCCTTGTTAATTTCTGGTAATACGTGGGAGGATACTTTTCAAAAAGCTCAATTGAGTCTAGACATTGTTTCTAACTGGTTAAGGCAAAATGTTTTAACTCTTAACTATACTAAAACCAAATACATATCCTTTTCAATTAGAGACAATACACAGCCTGACACAAGTTTCCAGTTACAAGCTCACTCAACAAATTGTGGGCAGCAACAATCGTGTGCCTGCCCTTATCTTGACAGAGCGATTATGGTCAAATATTTAGGTGTTTTTATTGATAAAAATTTAAATTTTCAGTATCATATTTATAAATTATGTAATAGGGTAAGATCACTTATTTGTATTTTTAAAAACCTAAGAGAGATTATGTTTCCAAAACTGCTTAAGAGTATATACCTTGCCCTATGTCAAAGCCTATTGACATACTGTATCACATCTTGGGGTGGCACGCATAAAACTACTTTCTTACGTGTTGAGAGAGCGCAGAGAGCTTTACTAAAAGTCATTCATAGAAAGCCTTTTCGTTTTCCTACCGTTACATTGTATGCACTGTCTAATGTTCTTTCAGTCCGAAAATTGTTTATTTTAGCAGCTATACTTTATCAGCATCAGTTTACTAGTTTTCCTAAAAACATTTCAAAGCGTAGAATCGATCTAGTTTGCGCTAGAGCAACTTTCAAAACAAGTTTCAGCCACAATTTTTGTATTTATCTTAGTCCTAAGCTTTACAACCATGTAAGTAAACTAATTACTATTTATAATTTATGCTACTATGATTGTAAACATAAAATCCTTGAATGGTTGCAACCCCTCACATATGAGCATACTGAAGCATTGTTAAAACCCATCATCTAAACATGTTTAATGTTAATTCTTATGTACCAACTGCTGTTTTTGCCTCACTACAATTCCTTATAATTATGTGCATTAATTTGGGTTGAGCTTATCCATCCTAAGCTACAGGGCTTTGCCCTTTTTTAGGGGGTTTGTTCTTATGTATAATGTTAAGGTTTTTTGAAATAAACATTTTTACTTTACTTTTACTTTACTTTACTTTACATGTTTTTTATTGTTTATGCTGCGACTATTCCACTGAATTATTTTGACTTGATCCATTATGAGTTTTAGAGGTGATAGTAAGAGCTTCAATTAGTTTGGCAACGTTGTTCGGTTCTGTTGAGTTTGATCCAAGAAAGGAAATGCAAGTTTTAAATAGATTTAAAAGTAATTGTATGTTATCATTCATATTACACTCATCATTTTTAGATTTTTGGGTCTGGTTAAGAGCCACACCATTGGCAGAGGTTGATGGCATATTATAGTCTCTAACCAACATTGAATGCTCTTTCTTATCATATCCAGTATTTCCCAATTTTATTCTTTCACGTGGCTTAAGAAATACAGTTTTTTTGTATGATGTGACATTTTTGTTTTCAGTTTGATCCGATTGAGAGGGAAGAATTGAATGGGTGAAATTATTGGAGGGATTCGTAGCTAGAGTACCCGCCACATAAGGTGGCAGTTGGAGGCGTCGCCACAGTCGCGTAATCCAGTGTTGCCAGTAAACACGCCAAAACTAGCACTCACTGTGCCATACGGCTCGATACATTATATTGAGGTTTCATTTGTAACGATCTTTGGTTGCAGAGCTATAAACTCAAATAAAACAAATTAATATACCAAAGTCAAAAGTCAAAATATTTTTATTCAAAATAGGCCCTATCATAAGCTCTCTTTGAAAGTTATTTTATGATCTAAGTACAAATTAAAAAAACTATTTATTGACAAAAGGAATATATATGAGTGAAGTGGAAGGGCGGTTACGTAGGGGCCGGCCTAATAAGACATATATGTAACAGTCAGATAGACGCTATATTGAAAAAAGGTGACGTTAGGAGTACCTATAACCACCGAGAGTGTATTAGAGAATGTATGAATGTCAATGAAGCGAAAGTGGTCTGTCAGGATCGGGACAAATGGGGATCCGTGATCTCTGCCTACCCCTCTACAGGGAATCAGGCGTGATGTGTATGTATGTATGTAAAAAAACTATTTCAAACATGGCACTGAGCATTGTCTTTACATATTTTTACCGAGGTTAGTTAACCAACCATTTCGGCTGCTCAAGATGCCACGTCATGAAGACCACGACCGCTCTGATAAGAGCGTAACGATTGAGAAGAAGAAGTTCAGCGGAGACCCTAGCTTGGAGAAGAACTAACAAGAAACTCCAGAAATCAATTTATTATAATCACCCTTAACAAACATAAAAATTACAAAGAGTGGGCAAAAAACACAACGCTGGTAATACTAAATTTACCTTTCATACAAAATAACACGCAATTGCGGAAACGTCAAATTTAGTTCCAAGTTTGGCTACTGCCAGCTTATGTGGCGGGATCTCTATTTATATCATTTTAAAAAACGGTGGTAGGATACTGGCAACACTCTAATTAACACAATTTTCTGTCAGTCATTATCTGTCATTAGCCGCAACGCAAGAAATAAATTAGAGTACCCGCCACATAAGGTGGCAGTTGGAGGCGTCGCCACAGTCGCGTAATCCAGTGTTGCCAGTAAACACGCCAAAATTAGCACTCACTGTGCCATACGGCTCGATACATTATAGGTTTCATTTGTAACGGTCTTTGGTTGCACAGCTATAATCTCAAATAAAACAAATTGATATATCAAAGTCAAAATATGTTTATTTAAAATAGGCCCTATCACAAGCTCTCTTTGAATGTTATCTTATGATCTAAGTAAAACAACAATAAAGATTATTATTTTTATAATTAACAAACATAAAGATTACAAAGAAAGTGAGCAGTGTGCCAGTTTTTCCTTAACAATAATTATGATCCATATGGATACGTTTATTGCCTAACGTGGTAAACGGTAAAAAGTGGCTTTGTCCAGCTATCCTCAAAATAAAGATTGTGAATTATGCAACTGCGGCGACGCCTCCATCTGCCATAATATATACAAAATTATAAATATCACAAGCTCTCTTTGAAAGTTATCTTATGATCTAAGTATAAATTTAAAAAACTATTTCAAACATGGCACTGAGCATTGTCTTTACATATTTTTTACCGAGGTTAGATCAGCGGAGACCCTAGCTTGGAGAAGAACTAACAAGAAACTCCGGAAATCAATTTATTATAATCACCCTTAACAAACATAAAAATTACAAAGAGTGGGCAAAAAACACAACGCTGGTAATACTAAATTTACCTTTCATACAAAATAACACGCAATGGCGGAAACGTCAAATTTAGTTCCAAGTTTGGCTACTGCCACTTTATGTGGCGGGATCTCTACATCAGCATATGACCTAGTTACTGATGGATAAAGTTTTGATGCCTCAAAGTATGAAATGCAACTTTGAGCCATGGACAATTTAATTTGTTTTTGGTGTTGGTGTTCAGGACATGTTTTAGATATGGCAAGGTGAGAACCAGAACACAAACAGCATGAATATAGATCAGGGTCAATGGTACAACTTTCTGCTGTATGTTCTAAACCACATTTGTTACAACGGGGCTTAGACCTACATTGCATCTTTGTGTGCCCATATCGGCAACAGTTATAACACTGTATAGTAGGGTAAGTATAGAGCTCCACTTCAAAAGAAACATAGCAAAGATAAACTTTTTTTGGCAAAATTTGCCCATCAAAAGTCAGTACAACAGTTTGTGTTGGTTTCCACTCAGCTACTCCTGCTGCATCTCTAACCTTAGAATTAATGCGCCTAGTTTTCAAAATATTACCACAACCAAGTGGTAAGGTAATGTCGTTAATTATGTCTTCATGCGTCATGTCAACTGGCACTCCTTTTATGACACCAACTCTAGTGATTTGCGATGAAGGAATAAATGCTTTATATGACCCATTATATTTGGCTGATACCAGTGTAATAAAATTGTTAGCTTCTACAAAGGTTGTGAAAGATAATACAATTCTATTCCTCCCTATTTTCTTCAGACTGCCGGTTACCACACCTTGGATTTTATTCTGTTTCAGGAATCTTCCAAATGAAACGAGATGAAACGTGATTGGGGCATCTGGACTCTCCTGCTCCCTCTGCACATGAATGGCATAAGGACCAAGATCGTCTTTATTAAAGAATTTTCTAGCAACAAAGTCTGTTTTTTTAATTCCAATGTCCGATTGCGGTGGACTAGTTGACTTAGGGTCAACTTGCTGTTGTGATTCTAATTTGACTGATTCTGTATCTCCTACGCAATTGTTACATTGCATACTCTTTCCCGATGTTTTATCGCGTTTTCTTTTGGCTTGGCAATTACTACATCTGGCATTTTTACGCTTAGTAGTACGCGTAGTACGGTTCCTACTGCCATCGCTTTCGACACCTGACATTGATAATAGAGAAACAGCGTCCGACCATGGTGTGTCACCATTTGATGAGATGGATATCTCCGCTGCTACCACCAAATTCCCGCCTCCGGGATCATCCATGGCGGGAGGGCCCATGGCCCCAGCCATTATATAAAAATATTTTAAACTTACCCTATATCCCAGCTAATTATGTACACTATACTCTACAAAAAATTCTACATATGATACTGACAAACTACACACGAAATACTACGAGTTTCACTGTTAAAAATGAATTTAAAAAGTTTTTCCAAAAAAGCACGCGCGCTTGGTTTGAAGTTTCCCACCTTTTTTTCAAAATCACAATTTCATTGTATAAATAATAAATTGTTCTATTACTAACTAGCGTCTAATATGCCAACATCGAGTAGCATATTATTGGAATCTATCTGAAAATTTAATATTATTTTTATTTCTAATGCCTAGTACACAGGATGAGAGCGACAGTCGACAGTTCTTGCGACATTACTACACTACACTACTCATGGTATGCAATTTTTATTGTCGAGAGTACACGAGCTAGTCAACTGTCGCGACACTGTTCTAGCGGGTGTTTGCGTCTCTCGTGTCGTGACAACGTCTTGTACGTAAAATAGAAGGTCGTTAACAGATATATTAGTATGAATTAAAATTTAAAACAAGAACATATATTGGGACATATAACGAATGGTTATTTGGACTGAAACGAATAAAATTTGAAATCAACTCGTCGTTGTCAAACCAAAATCTGCTATGTGCACTTTTTCGAGATTTTAACTTTTTGACGTCTGCGTATAGAACACTGATCAATCTACCGTATAAAAAACTGCCATGTGTCTATAAGCACTGGGAGACAATCTACAAACTGCTATAAAAATATGCTATGTGCAGCTGCTACATTTTTGTCAAATAAAAACTGCTATGTGATATTCTGCTACAAAGCAGATTTTTTTTGACCATGCATAATAACAACTTATTAGAAAAAAATCTGCTATGTGTTGAGTTTAAACAAACAGCTCTTTATTGAACCTTATTTAAACACAATAAATAATAATAATATAACGATAAAATTGTCTTAATAACTTAATGTGAACAATTCATTGTTCATTGACACTTCTCCATTGTAAGAATATTGAAACTTTAAGTACACTGTTTATTTTTTTACATTTACCCTCATATTTAATTACTCCAAATAATCTTGCCTTTATAATAAACTTTATTTCTATGCACTCGGCCGTGATAGCTAGTACAGTGAACACATAATTTTGTAAAGTTATAACTACATTTATACAGTGTATTGGAGTGAGCTATACAATGAGTAGAGGACAGAAAATTCTCGATCTTGTTTTAAGTGAAAAGGAGATCAGAGAATCATCTACTCTGAATCAAGACCTGACAAATTATGACGAGATAATGAACCAACCGTCTACATCTTCGGGCGTATTATGTGGAAGCATGTCAATAAATTCTTCCCCAGAACGGAGCGATAGTTCATCTTTTCCTACAACCACCAAACGAAGGCGATACATTATTTACAGCAGTGATTCATCAAATGAATGTCCGGAACAAGAAACTAGAGTGATCGCTGAAATTCCAAGCAGCAAACCAGCTCCACAATTGTCTCAATCTAAGGCTAGACGCTACCGCTTACTGGGGAAACCATACATGGGTTACAAGAAAAAAGATGGAAAGCTAGAACAGACTACACCAATAGCCGGCCGATCTGTAAAAAGCCGTTGTGATCATACTTCAATACAATCACGATCTAAAAATAGTTTCATGTGTAAATTAGTATCGGAAGAAGAACGAGCTGCATTGCATTTCAAGTTTTGGAACATGAAATCATGGAGTGAGAAAAAGGCTTTCATACAAGGACTAGTATCTAGAAGAAATTTCCGTAAGCAAAGAAAACGTGATAATCGTTTAATTTCTAGGAAACAAGCTGGTTTTGATATTTATGTGCCTAAGTCTGATTGCCAAAATAGCAGAGTAAAAGTGTGCAGATTGTTTTTTTTAAATACATTTGATCTTGGACGTGATACTTTCCTACGTTGGGTTAAAGATTTGCCAGCAATAGTACAAGACAATGAATCCCCTTCCGTTACGGCACGTCAAAGTATTAATGTGTCCACTAGGAATAGAGGTACCGTATCTGAATGGTTGGATTTACTACCTAAAGTGCCGAGTCACTATTGTCGAGCTTCATCACAGCGAATTTACGTTGAGTCAACTTTTCGATCCCATCTGCATATGCATGCAGTTTACAAAACCTGGTGTATTGAACAAAATAAGAAACCAGTCTCAAGAAATACTTTTTTAAGTGTATTAAGCGTCAAAAATATTTCCATTCACAAACCACGAAAGGATCAGTGTGATGTATGTTCTAGTTACCAATTAAAAAATGTTTCACAAGAAGACTATGATACTCATATCCAAAAAAAAGATGAGGCACGTCATGCTAAGAATACAGCAATAGAAAATTTGAAAAATAGCCCGGATAGCATAGTGATAACTGTTGACATGCAAAGTGTTCTTTTAGCACCAAAATTACTTGCTGGTGCATTGTATTATAAACAAAAATTACAATGCCACAATTTCACAATTTACAACTCTCGTACTGGAGACGTCACTATTTATTTTTGGCATGAAGCTGATGGAGGCGTCACGTCCAATGAATTTACAAGCTGTGTAATAGATTATCTTAAAACCACATGCAGAGCTTATAAACACATCACTATAATTAGTGATGGATGCAACTATCAAAACAGAAATAAAGTCCTAGGTAGTGCATTGTGTGATTTTGCTTACTTTTTTAAAGAAGAAGTAAAACAAATTATTTTAGAAAAGGGACACACTATGATGGAGGTTGACAGTGTCCACTCCACTATCGAACATTACATAAAACCTCCTATTTATGCACCTCAGGATTATATCACAAGAATGCGACAAGCGCGGCCTGAACAACCCTATGATATTAGAGTCCTTCATTATGATTTCTTTAAGGACTATGAGAAATTAACCACTAATTATCAGTCTATCAGACCAGGCAAAAGGAAGGGTGATCCCACGGTCAATGATGTCAGAGCATTTTTATATAGTTCTACCGGTGAAGTATACTTTAAGCTTCGTCATCCACAAAATTATGCAATTCTTCCACAACGAAGACACATTCCCCAAGGGTATCCTGAACCTGCGGCATTATATTATAATGGGCCATTGGAAATAACCAAATCCAAGTTCGATCAATTACAAGAACTAAAACCTTTTATAGACCGTGATTACCATCCATTTTATGATTGCCTTAAATTTAAATCTGATTTATATTTTTCAATTATTTTATTTTGTATTAGTTATTAAGTTGTACTATCCATTCATAGTTATTTGTAGTATGTACTCAATTATCTGTATATCACTCATTAAAGACTATTTTAAATCAGATATATTTTTATTGAACACCTGCTATGTGCGTAATAATTGACCATTTAAAATCTGTTATGTGCAGAATCTACGTTATAATTAAAATAAAAAAATAAATATTAAACCTCCGTCGTTAAATAACAAATCAGTTCATTTCTAACATCTATAGCTTTCATTTGATATAGTTTTTAAAATGCAAATTCATATAAAATTTTACAGGAGAACTTTTTTTGTCAATATCTCGAAAGTATAATTTTGGCACATAGCAGATTTTGGTTTGACAACGACGAAATAATACTTTGTTTGGAAAAAGTAAATTACCTACTATCTAATTTTAATGTGAGATGAACTATTGGTATGAAAGATATAGTAATAAAAGAACGGAATATTTTTTAATGCTATATTCAGCATTAAAAAATATTCCGTTCTTTTATTAAGCTTTCTTAGTTTACTTTTAAATTCTGAAGTATTATATTTGCGGTTTGAGATTTGAAGATTTATTAATATGTAATTAGAAATGTGTAAAGGGAATCTTTTGGGCGATGAGCGAGATACCTGCCGTACGTTCCATACGTATGTTCCATATAACATCACACCCTCCAATATTTATGCTAAAATGTGACCTAGAAGACATTAATTCTCCGAGCTTCTATCATAAAGGGTTTAAAGCATGTGAATGGATTTGTATGTATGTAGAACTTCTTGTAAATAGTATTATGGTAATAAGCAATATCGTATTTTTATTTCATGGTGCTGTCAAGAGATTTGTCAGGTTCATTCAAGGTGACAATTGATAGTTTCTGCCTATGTCGTGAGGGAAGTAGAGGCGTGAATATATGTTTGTATGTAATAAGATGTTTAGTTATTCGCATTTCTCTTCGGCATGTTTGAGTGATAATAGGGAAGCCATTCTCACTAATGTTCCGTATAAGTCTTTTTACCCAATAACATGGTACATGGACATCAGCAAATTCTTTGAAATTTATTGTTTTATTTACAACTTTAAGGACTATAAAACAATCTATACATGTATGTGATTTGGTTCAGTTACTTTGAAATCAGGTGAAAGTTATTAAATAAAAACACAAATATTCATAAATAAGTACATTTATTAGGCAAGTAAAGGTTTCTACACAAAAATTGAGCGTTACAAAATAAGATTCTAACATAGAATAGTAAGTAATGATATAAAGTATAAAATTCGAGTTATAAATGCTTTTTCGACACTGTATGCTGGCAACCTCGTAAAATATGGGCTTGAAAGAATTCAATTGTGCCATAAAGGTATGTCGTTTTTTTACAAAAAAAAAATCTCTACTACGAAAAAAATTTGTTTATTATATTTAGGAGTAGCCAGCATATTGGAAAAAAATATATGTTAAAAATAGGCATCAAAATGTAAAACAATATAAAATACTTTTATTTAAAATTCGATATTATTGCAATTAAAATGGAAGATCGAAAAACAGAATAAATCAGAAAGAAGTCTAAACTTTGTGAATTTTTATATAATGGGTTTAACAATTTTATTTATCAATTGAGTTTCTGATTCATTCTGTTAAATAAAATATAATTAAAACATCAAAATCCCTTATAACTATGGCAGTCTCATCTATTTGAAAATAACTAGTATTAGTTACAACACCAAGTAAAATAAGAAAAAAATAACAGTTATATGTGAGAATCTTTTTTGACTCTGTGGCCAAATTTGGATTCATTTCATAGGCCAGTATTTAAAAGAACATAAAAAATATGGAGTTACTCAAAAAAAATATTGTATTGTACACCAAAATGATACAATCGCAAATCTAACCTTTTTTATGCGTTGATATTTAATTATGGTGTACATTTCAGAATTTTTAGTAACCTATAATTATTTTTCATTTTCATATGCCTTTACTTAGTAAAATTTTAAATGGATGACAAATAAGACTACGGCAGTGACACTGTCAGGTCAGAAAAGTTTGTGACTCTATGATTCGTATTGATAGCTTCATGTTAGAACCACGAACTATGAAAATGTTGATCTAGAGTCGTTTTCTAAAACAATACAATTACCTAATAGAAAATCAGGTTAATAAAGGTAATTCATTAATTACTGATTTATTTCATTAAATTAAGCTTAATGTTGTGCAGTGTTACCCAATTAAATTTATGTTAGAGATAAAATGTGTATCAAAAAGTTATTTTTAAATTTATTTTTCATGTTATACAAAATTAGGTATAAAATTCAGTACAAAAGACAGTCCCATATGAAGATATGTACGTTTTTAAATTTTAGACCTTTTTCAGTCTTGTAATGTGCAATGACATTGGATCTTATATAATAATTGTTACTTACACCAGTAGTTTACTTAAGATTCAATAGAATGTCAGTTTAAAAAAATTAAAACATTTCAGATTCAAAATCTTTTTAAATGATCAGTATTATTTAATAAAATTAGTAATATTTTAATTCTTCACTGTTGTATGACAAGAAGCTATTTTTAAAAGTTTACCAAGAACTTTTCTTTTTGGATACTCAATAAGTATAATATTACAACTATGTTATGTTACGTACCAGTACGTAGATACTAATTTTCATTACGAACATAAAATACTAATCTATTACATATTAATAACTAAATTAAGTACTCCAGTAATAAACTTTAAGTGAATGATATAAAATTAAATAAGTACATACACAAATCAACTAAAATTAATACAATACCAATACTCGATTATCAATTTGGATATTTTGACTAAAATTTGGACAAAAATCGTATTTGGTTTTACTTAATTACATTTTATAATTGTTTCAATTTGTTTAAGTATTACAATATTAAACTTACTTTACAAAAGAACCTTACCAAAAGTATTTCACTTACGCTAAAGTTAATAACTAGATGGCAGTTTTGTAAATGCTATTATTCACAATTTTTATCTAAAACATCATTCAAGATCCCATTTAATATTTTTTTTATCACCTCAAAGCAAAAGCCATATTTTTATTTACTTTCAATTCCTTTTCAGTAATCCTTTTAATGTTGTTATTTAAAATTAAGTAGCATTTGATGTAGAGATATTGTATGAACAAAAACATAATACCCTTTACATCATAAATAGTACATAAAGTATTAAGATTCCGAATTTATATTTGAATGATGTTTTATTATCTATTTCAGATTATCGTATACATTAATGAAGTGAGATGGAACACAATAGAAATTTTAATAAATATTATAAAATCTTTAGAAACCAATCACCAAATAAGAAAATATGATTATAAGAATTTTGTTATTAGAATTCAATAACATACGAGAATAAACAACTCAGGAAAAATAATAGTGATGACAAATATATAAATAAATGATCAAGTATAATAATAGTATTGATAAATTAATATAAACAAAATCTAGTGAAAAAAACACTACACGTACACAAAATACCATCATATACCATCTCACTATTTGCAAATTTCATCTAATAAAAACATTACTGACAATACGTATACCTAATATACTCACCTGCATCTTTTGAACTATTGGTTCCGTAGCATAGCGGTCGCACTAATCACATCACCACCAACTTCGGTCAACGCTCCGTTACACTCTTGCAAGCTCACAGTATCACTGTTAAGGCTTAACAGCACTCTTATAATCTTGATCGCTTGATGAATATCCCAGTCCGTTAATTCCAACGCTTTCAGACATTGTTCTTTTGAAATATCTTGACCGAGAACTTTACACATGATTCTCACTTCATCAGATTCAACGCCCCGCTGCCTACCACAAGGTTTCTGGTCTGCAAACTCTAGTAAATCTTCAACGGACACATGGTCTGAGTCTCTGAGTAACGTACCAATGTTACCGTCTACCACATTAACGTAACACTCAAAAGGATTAGTATTTTTGGACTTGAGACCGTCAGTTACGCTGGCCACTCCGATGTTTTGATACTGAGCCTTCAAATCGTTGATCCTGCTCGCTTCCAAATGGCAAGACAGGAGATTCTGGTACACATTTGGCTTCTTCATCTCGCTTACTATGTTCGGAGTGTGTTCAGGCATAATAAGCGGATGTTTCCTTATGTGACGAGGCTTGTCAACCAGTTTCGGTTTAGAGCCACGAGGTGGGAGAGGTATATCATTGGAACTTTCACAATCATTCACACTTTCAGGTTTAGTAGCCTTTGAATTGCTTCTAGATAGTTTTATCGAGCTGAATTGGTTGTCTAATTTTGACGAGCATTTGGGTATAGTAGTGGCCTTGTGCCTAGCGCTGTGGTCTTTGACTAAATGGGACGTGATAGACAGACTAGCTTCGTCTATAAGAGCGTTGTAAGCCTGTTTACATTCCTCTGTTATTGAGGCTTCTATGCTGGGAACGCTGTTGGCTTCTTCACTGAAGTTTCTCTTCTCCTGTTTGTCTTTACCGTCTTTCTCATGCGAATTGTGGGGATGTAAAGATGAGACCAAGGGAAGCTTGAAATGGAATTTAGGTTTCTCTACTGTTTGCGAATGGGTTGTCTTGTGACTGTCCGTGCCTAGGTCGTTCATTGAACGTGTTGTAAGCTCATTTGCTAACGCTACAGCTGTCTCTAAAGTTTTCTTCTCATGTGGCGACATAGCTTTCATTGTGCTTGTCTGGAAGTCTTTTTTCTTGTAAGTCTTGATCAGGCTGTGAGACCTTGTGAGTCCATCGCCATTTTTCCGCGGATGGTCGTGACTTTTACGGCTGTCAAACGTGCGAAACATAGTGTCAATCTCGTCCAACAAGCTCAGGCCAAAATCTGAGTACTTAGGTTCTGAAGGGCTTTCAGGGCCATTCGCATTGTCAGTTTCCGATAGCTCAGCCACATTGCTTTCCGTATCAGTGTCCGATATTTCGTAATACTCATGGAACTCATTCGCTTTTGCTGTGCTGTCATCCGTAGTTTTGGTACGTCCCAGTTTAGCGAGCTTAAGTTTGTTTAAAAGCGATTTGCTAGTGGTAGGTTCCATGATTTGTTTCAGGTGGCATTTTTTGAGTGACCCCTTGCGGGAACTGCTGTCTGAGTGCCTCTTGGTCTTGTCTTTGCTATCTCTGCTGACCAGGGGACAGGCGGTGGGTGAGTCTCCGGTTAAATGGGAGGGAGAACTCGGAGTGAAAAGCGGCATCTTGTCAATGCTTTCCGTTTTGCTTGTTAGCACTTTGCCTAGCAGTTTTTTAATTCATTCATAGTATTGAGTTAGGAAGTTTCTGTTTTGTTTAAAGTATTTTTGCTTCTGTCAATAATTCTGCAACAAAGAGTATTACAGACTAATAAGAAATGTTTATAATAAATTTTACAATAACTGAATTAACTTAAAAAAACTTGATACATGTAAGGTACACTTTTTTGTTTTAAGTTATAAGAGGCAATAATTAAGCATGCTATGATAGATAAGATTAGATGACAAATAATTAAAATCAATGGTCCATAATTTAGTACGGAGATTAAGTTATCTCAATAAATTTTTCTGTGACTACTCAAAATCTCTATTTCCAGATGGCCAACACAATAAAATATTATCATAAACGCAAAATATACCATCATCTATTACTTAACAAATATCTACACCAAACTAACAAATATATAGTAGGTACTAATGTTATCAAACATTCAAGACCAACACAAATGGGGAACAATAGCTCTTATTTCAAACCATTTTGGAAACACAATAACTTTCAACAAATCAATGCATCAAACAACAATGGACAGAAGTCATGAATAGAATCTGTTTATCAGCCTTGGCACAAAGGATATTATCCTGTCTATATTAGTTCAGGAGGAAAAATATAAAACATACTAATATTATTGGATAACATTACATACATGCATTTTCTCATATCCTTTAATTCATTTCAGGTTAGACAGAACTATGGTCTTCATAACCACTTTTTATCATCAAATCATAACTATAGGGGTCGTGATGGCATTGAAATGGAATATTGGTGTAGGAAAGATAATTTTAATGATCCCATATAGATTGAACGTAGTATAGTAATGAATTATATGCATTACCGACGATTTCATTGTTTAGTTAAAATAATAATTCCTACTTGATCCTTATCTATCGGTTAAACGGAGTTAAGTGAAACATGAAAATAATGAAAGTTTTATAAGTAAGCTGAGTATAAAGAAAGTCCATCTTGTATCGAGAGATAATTAGGTATCACGGCAAAAGCGAAAGTAGAAAGATGAAAAATAATACTTACATAGGTGTAAGATGGTTGACTTTCCACACCCACATAAATCCCAAAGCAAGATCCCAAAATCTATTTATTCTGCACCTTTTTATGCAGATTTCACACTTTATTAACAGGCGTTTTAGCTTAAACAATGGCAAATTCTTACGATATCTCCTAAAATAAGGCTAAAATACCACGAGAACAGATGGTGCGTTCGACCGCGATTTGTAAATAAATAATTAAATAAAAAAACACAACTAGAGATGTACGAAGTTCGATGACGCGACTTTAGATATCGACTAAAAATTGTTTGGCGTGTGGTGCTATTTATATGAGCAACATTTCTATTATATTAGAATTACTGTTTCTGAGAGTAATCTTTTCATTATGGAATAAATAAACAGATTTTTGTAAATTAAAATCTATTTTTGTAGTTAGAACTAAAAGTTTACATGGCACATATACTTTCCATTTATAATTTCGGGAGAGATGAAATCATGGCCCTCAAGCTATTTATTGTATCTACCTGTAAGTATTATTACGTACATACATAAAGGTAGTAAATAAAATTGAGATTCTACAACATTTTTTGCACACCTGAATTTTAGTTTGACTGTTAACTTCTTGACGAAACTTACCTATTCCTTATAATAGCTAATAATCCGACTAGTATCCAGTTATTTCAATAATATTATATTCTTTGATCCAGTTATATCAGAGTGTTTATACAACATAAGCAATCTAATATATTGTAGTACTAGTTGCTGACCCTTATTACATAATTATGGAGATTTAAGCACTATACTCGTGACTTCCCACAAAGCATGGTTATGAAGTGTGTGTTTCAAATTACAACAAACTGGTAATATAATGACATAAATGATGAATACGTTTTGTGAATTATTTTTGCACAACTTACAACAGACAAACAATATACGCATAGCCAGAATTATTTAAAAAATACCTGTAACTCGCTTCCTGAGCTCGCTTCTCATGTCCTGCCAAGGATGACAGCTCGATAAATAGGAAAAGATATTGAAAGAATAAGACACTAAATAATATTTTCAATGTAATATTTTATTTTGTTACAAATATTGTCACTTTACATAGAAAACATTTTAGTTAATAGACAGTTTCTCAAGGAACAACTAAGCATAGAATTTTCCTTAGACCAAACGCTAAATGCTTGAAAACATCGACCTTTACAAAAATTCATACACGAGTAAATAAAACAAAAAAAAGAACGAATATTTTTAGAGCCTTGTCCACTCCAATATTTATGATCCAACAGAATGTGCCTCTAGGGTGAAATGCTTGCGAAAGGCCGGCTTGGACGCTTACGAACCGAACTTGAACTTAGTGGGTACCTGCGCAGGCACAGTGAATGAGTAGCCGCCGCTCTGGCCGATGCGCTTGCTGTCCTGCTGCGCCTTCCTCTGCTCGGCCAGCAGGAAGACCGCCTTCATGGCGTTTTGCTGGGCCTCCGTCAGCCCCCCCGTCATCGCGTGATACAGTTGCGGATCTGCCGTCGACAGAGTCGTAAGTGTATCTCTAAACTGGATGTATTCGTCTATCGCACAGTCTTTCTTGTCCAGAATGGTCAGGTAGTATTCGGTAGAGTTCTCTCCGGGCTCGTAGTCGTCATCGCTGTTATCGCTCTCGTCGTCCTCGATCTGCGCCGTCATCTTGACGCCTTGCTGCGCGCTGTTCCTGACGGCCATCTTGGCTAAGTTGACGAGGTACTCGTTGTTCATGTCCTCGATGTGGTCTTCGTCGCTGGAGAGGACCTCGTCGTTCTCCTCGTCGTCCCCCATGCAGGAGGTGGACGTGCAAGACGAGTCGGAGGAGTCCCCGCGAGTCTCGTACAAGTATTTCAGACCTTCGAAAATGGAGAGGCACGCGGGCAACAGTTTCGGCGTCACTTCGTTAATGTTGGGCCTGTTCTGGCCCATTTGGAGAAGCGTACAGATGCCCAAGATGAACATTTTCTTGTCGTGCATGCCTATGAAGTAATCGGCGTCGTATACCCACTGCTTAATAAAGTTATCACAAATGGCTGCGTTCAGGTTGGCCTCCAGCTTCGCCAGAGAGCTGAACAGCATGGGGGGGTTGACGAACAGGACGGCGATCAGCACTTGCAGCAGCATCGTCCGCAGCTCGTGGTCTTTGACCTTCATGGCGAGCCGGTTCAGAACCAGCTCAATGATCATTGGAATGAAGCCGTCAATTTTATTTTGGCATTCTATGATCATTACCTCTAGGAGTTTTGCTGCGAAAATGACCTCCTCCGCCTCGTTGTTGGAATTGATCATGGTTTTGCAAATGTCGAAGATGAGCCGGACGTACTCTTCCCGCGACGTAAACGTGTTCGTGTCCACTGTGATGTAGTTGTAAAGGACGGGCATCATTTCCGTGAAGTACTCAAAGTCGTCCCTTAGAAGAACTTGGTGAAGAATGTTGAGGAAATTCCACAATTCTGGTGAAACTGATTTGCCATTCATGCTGCTAAGTAGGGAAAGGGCTTCCTCGTAGAACTCTGTGATATTGTGGAGTAATATGTGTCCGACGGCGCGTAAAACGATAGGTTCCAACACCATCATAATTTCTGGCTTGTCATCCATTACGTTTAAGATCGTTTCGATCGAGTTTAGGAGGTGCATGCCAGTGATGGCTTTCTCGTCTGTACCATTTTCTGAGTCAACCACTGATATGAATGTAGCAGATAAGTGTTCACATATTTTAGCGACCACCGGGCCTAGCTGTTGCGTATATAGGGGCACTATTTTCTGTAACGCATTCGTAAAGTTGTCATTCTCAGTTTCCCTAATAAGTGATAAGATTTCTAAAGTAACTTCTGTGACTTGAGGTTCGAGGATGTCATACATCTTTTCTTGTGAGGACAGCAGAGATTGCAGCGCTATACTCGCTTCAACTTTCACCGGAAGTTCCGGGTCTTTGAGTAGCGTATTGATAGATAACCTACAAGCTTCTATTAGCAGGTTGTCATTTTTGAACTTAATTTTAGCGAACGAATGCAATATCCAACAAGCTCTTGCGCGGAGGTATCCCAGAGGATTAGCGAACTCTGGGAAAATGTATTGGCTCAACAAGCTGCATATGTTTTCAGAGTACATTTTCTTTTTCATGAGGATGTCTCTCAAGGTGCCCACCATGTGCAGGGCACCGTCCTTTTGCCGGGGCCCGTACTGGCCGCCCTGGTTCGTCAACACTTGCAAACAGAAATTCATCGTCTGCTGCAGCATATCTTTGCGCTTTTTGCAACACGTCAGTAACAGGGTCTGTGCAGACGTCACTGGAGAAATGAAGTCTTCAAAGATATCATACTTCCTCTGGATGTATTCAGTGGGATCCGTCGCCCAGAGCTGCTCGTCTTCCTCGGAGTGGCACATCAGCGGGAACAGCACTTCCTGGACGATGGCGAACATGTGCGGTTTCAGCAGTTTCCACGAATGGGACAGGATTACGCACTGGTCGACGTAATTGAGGACGTTTTGCAGGACCCTGGGTGACACGTACACTCTCGTGCGATACTGGTCGAGGATCCGCAGCTGCACCTCCAATATCCCGCCGGTGAACGTGGTCAGATACCATTCGGCAAACTCTTGGTATTCGTCGGGAGAGTTGACCGGGTTGCCGTACCGCTCGAAGATCCTGTACAGCGTGTGGGAGGCCCACTTTTTGCACTTCCACCAGGGCTGGTCCATTTCCGAGACGTCGTCGTTGGGCTCAGGCGACGGTGGCACCGGCCTGTCGAGGACGCGTCGCAGTATCTCCATCCAGTTGGCGAACGTTTCTCTGTTTAAAAGGTCTAAGGGCAGCACGTATTTCGTGAACGTGAAATAGCATTTCAAAATAATCTTCTGCATCATATATGACTCTACGGACGCGTCGTTCTCCAGGCTGACCATCAGATTGTAAATCATTGGCAGCAACAGGTTCATGGCCTCTATGAGGGGTAGTCGTCTCTCTGCAGTGTGGAACTCATAGTTTTTAATCAACTGGTATAGACAAATGAGGGCTGCAGATTTACCACTTGCGTCTGGGTTTTGAAGGTGTATGTGAATTTTATCAACAACCTGCGTCCATCGTGCAGGAAAATCATGCTTCAGGATTGTGCGGAGGCATACGCAGAGATTTGCTCGTAGAATTTCTGGAGACTGGACTATAGCCTCGACTATTGCATCCCTAATGGCTGCTTTGTCCTGTTCGTGGATCGCAGAGGGTATTGGCTGTTCCCCTTCACCTGCCGTTTTGTCCTGCCAATGGCCGTTGACAAGATTCTTTAGATACACTACGGCTGCTTGACGAATATTTATACCTACGTCATTGTGGACTATTACGTGCAGAAGTGAAGGTGCAAAGCCAATGTACTTGTGAATTTGGCCTAGCTGCTCCTCGGCTACAACCCTTGTGTTAGGATCTAACGTATTGCGCAGAATCTCTGTTATATTCTCCATGATTTAAGATAATATACTTATATTAACTTCTACAATTGATCCTTGGCTTGATAAATGTTATTTGGTCATAACAACTGTGTTGTAGGTTTAATAAATAGTTTCTATATACTTGTGTGACACCCTCCTGTTTTTTGTTTGACGCAATGTTTCATAGTTTTCTTACTTGAATTTTATTCTTATACCTGCAACAATTACAAATTAAGTTCAATACCTTGGATATCTCTTGTTTTCTAAACATAATAAGAACTGGAACTATTCACCCTACAACAGATAAAAGGAAATTAATGTTTACAAAATATTTAAAGTCAAGGACAAATTAAATCTCAAACAGAATTTAGAATTATTAAAGCATTCATGTATTTATCATTTTAGTTCTATCTATCAATGGCTTTGAGAGGTTTTCATATATAAAAACATCTATATAACTCCCTAAGGATATTGTGCAGTTCAATTAAGAGTTGTTTTCAGGAACAAGACTTACAAAACTAGATTGGAAACATATTCAGTTGCTTTCATTTTGATACTCTTTTGTTAGTAAATAGAACAGATACTCTCCAGGGAACCTAACTAATACATTAATACATATGCACAATTGAATCTTGTCCTAATAAGATGGATACATAATTCATGTTTCAATTTGAAGATTTTTATTGTATTTTTACCAAATTTCAAGTAGGGTACATAGTAGAATGTTCTCATGAATTATGTCGGTAAAGCATATGACATTGAGAAGGCATAAACCTACCCCTGCCTAAATCGTGACGACCTTGAGTTCTAATCGAAGTTTATTATAGGCTACCTAACCTATACTATTCTAATCGATTTGTATTCACAAATACACGCATAACAAACTGAAAAAGACACGCTAAAGCTAAAGTTCACCGATAGTTTGTCGTAAAACATCTAAATTAATGACTTACAAAATCATGAAATGGTCGTCTGCAGATTATTCTTGATTCCAGCGTTATTGCATTTCCAAGCTAAGCTCTTCTGATAGAATTTTCAAATTATTATATTCCAGTATTTGGCTAAGGCAATTTGATCCAAAAATAAATGAATTGAAGCCAAAATGAGAATGAATAGGTTAGAAACTCGGTTTTTTCGTCACTTACTACAAAGACCACACACCAAAAGCAAAAATGTGAAGATTCGGCTTTGATCCGTCAAACAGCTATCAAAGTGACAGTTAACATTAAAAAGCCGCGAATTGTAAAGTTGTTATACACTACTTTAAAACGAGTGATCATTCCTTTCACTAAAAAGATTAATATTACAAGTTTTCCTTTATAAAGTCATTTAAATGGGTCAGGTGAAGAAAAATTCTTGATCGTATGTAAGAAAAGAGAAATGGCATGTTCGTATGAGATATTCCGTATAGATGATACAAGCAATTTTAGATAAGAGCTAAAATGCAGATTATGTGTAAATTTAAATGCTTATTAATTAATTTACACAATTGGTTTTACACAAATATACCATTTTACGATTAGAATCCATCTATTCATTAAAAAGCGATAAGTACTTCACAAAATTCAAAATGATCATGTATCTTCATTACTAACTTAAAAAGACAAACGCATTCACGACCATTAACCTTTGCGATGTAGTCAGAGGTTCATTCCATCTCCGCAATTGCGAAGATGGACTTTACTTCTACAACATTGTATATTTTGACATACCGCTTACCGCAATTTTATTGAATTAGTAATTTAATTTTAGTTTGCTTCGAACTCGTATGTGTAATTTACAAGTTTAACTAAAATTATGAATGTAAGGGATAAAAATCCCTACCCCTACAACTCTATTCGAGTAATAGGAACACAAATAAAACACAACCATATTAAATAACCATTTTATTTTCAGTTAAAATATGCCATAACTTACTTACATGTACGTTTACAATAAAAATAAGAATTTGGATATCCGTCGAGTCACAGGGGAGTATGACGCAGCTTGTCTATGCTTTTACGAAATGAACTTGGTACTTTACTGGACAGTGTGGACGTTATGTGGTTCATATAATAGCGATACAGAAGACGACTATTTACATATCCGATAAAGGTAGTCTATAAAACCATTACAATGCATTAGTGGACGTAGAAGCAGTTTTCTTTTGTACATACTTTCATAGATTATCATACGTTATGTGGCATTTGAAGGTGTATGGATACCTTAACTTAGTTACAAGGAAAAAGGTTTTATTCTGCGTTATTTTAGCAGAATATTTTGTCTGAGTCATAGAATGAGATCAGATCTTCTCTTGTGTAAAAGTACATCAGGCAAAATCCCGTGAAAAACAGCAGAAAAAACCCATTTTCATTTATAATCGAATAACAAACCTATAACTCTTATAAGAAACAGAAATAAATTTCATACGAAAACAATCCAAACGATAGAGCATTTAAATAAAGGTAAAGTGCATTCTTAAAACAATATTTACATAATTTTTATTCGAAAAAACTCGTGAAAAGATTGTAGAGTTTTGTACAAATCGGCAAATTAAATTTCAAAAACATAATGCTTGGAGTACACTGTCTTATACATTTTAATATGCCCATACCAAAAAACTTTTCAAAATGGCGACAGCACTCTTTTTGACAAGTCAAAATGTCTGTACGTGTACGTCTATATTATGCTTTTCGCAATTTGACAATTTGTTCATAACTCTATTCAGAGAAACTACAAATACACTGAATGCCTCAATGGTATTCCAAAGATATTCAATTAGAGCTTGGAAAAGAAGATTGTATGTTGGAAAAGAGTTGTAATGAGACTATGATAGTTGTTTGTAGTTTCTCTGAAGTAATTAAAAGAAATCATAATGATGCGAAACTATATCCTTTAATTTCACATATACTTCAATAAATTTAGGGATTAATGCTATTAATATGGAAATCTATTTATATAGCTTTCGCTACCCACAACGACAGACTTCTAACGACCCTGACAGTTATATGTTACGAATCGGTATAGTATTCTTAGTGTAAATGTCAAAACTTCTAACTAGTAGAGGCGTTTGGAATTATGCCGTCATCTCCATTTCCTCATACAAAAAACAGCTCAGAAAACCAACCCATGCGGTTGCCATTGTGCTATTTCATAAAGTCCGATAAGTTTAGTTACAACTAACACCATCTGTGGAAATTCAACTACACTAAATAGTCATCAAGTACCCTCAGAATTTAAGTTCGATCTTTCTTTGCTAAACAAGCACTAGAAGTGATACTTATGACATTTCTAAAGTATAGTTGAATGACATCAAATGGTTTAAGTATAATCACCTATTTACGTGAGGTTCAAACATTAACTATAGCGCCACTCACATTTTATTCAAAAAGTTGTTTTGAACGCATAAATGTTAACATTGTTATGTTATTGTCACTCGCGCGTATGTTATTAGTAAAAAACAACAGCTGTTTACTATATAAATATACTTGATGAAATAAATGTTTCATAAGGTGATTAGAATTTACAAATATTTCCATACAGGTTAGTCTCAAACACGGGATATAGGCTTGAAAATGCTTACAAAGCATAAAAGGGAGTGATTTACATAAAATGTGAGGACGCCAAAATGACTATTCTAACCTTATTACTAGCTTTTACAGTACAGTCGAATTACATAATGTTATGATCAACAATTTAACCTAGTTTTTATTATTAAGACCTATATGAGTAACTAATAACATCACAAACATTACTAACTTACGACGAGGGAGATTAGTAAAAAATAGTGGTGTTGCCATAAAACAATACACAATTGAAAGTAAAAAAGAAGGTAGTCGTCACCAGTTAATACACGTATTCATTAGTAGATGGCGCCACCAGTCATAGTTAAAATAAAGTGGCAAACGTATACAAACGCAGGTGTATTTACAATGATTTAAAATATCAGGGGAATACTAAAAACATATTATTTACAATACAGTATAGTTAAATAAATCAAAAGTGATTCAAATAGTAAGGTGTTACATCATTATTATTATTATTCATTTAATTAATATCATAAGTCTAATATGTGACTAAAATTCACGTGGAAAACTTAATTGTATGTACTTTTTTTGTTTCGGAAATATCACCTTTACAAGGTCGAATATCACGTATTTATTACACTTTTTAATAATAATTGTATGATGGCATGAGTATAGGTAACTATCCAGAAATAAATGCGATTGCAGAACGGATCCATTTAAATATATTGTAAACCAGGTTACGCCAGATAGTCAGCACCCAACTAAACATTTTGTGTTCCATTTTGCTGAATTACTCAATATTGCCTATTCTCAACAATGGGCAAATTTCTTTACGATGATTTATGTCACTGTATAAAATGAGTTTCACAAAGTGCCTCAAAGTTGGTACAAATTTCGTAATTACAGAAAATTTACACTACATTCCGGCTAACCTTAAATAATTATTACTCATGTTTTCTTCACCAAAATACCGTATTTTTAAATGTTATCTAACCTGGCATATAATTAAATAATCCGATCCAATTAGCACTTATTTCGCTGGAGAAAAACACTGTCTATCTACATTTAAGACCTACATTACTCAATCTACGGAGTACTTATACAAACTTAGCTAAACACACTGAAAAGAGACTGTTTTGTATTGTCACTATCCACTGTATTCTATGATTAGAATGCGTGCGCGGTAACGGCTCCAACAGGACAATGGGACGTAAAAAGAATGCTAACTAGCTGCCTTTCCTCTTACGGAAGGCAATTGAAAGATTGGGGGTAAGTGATCTTTATTATACACCTAGAAAATGAGATTTCCCAATCTTGAAGTAATGTTTAAAGTATTCACAGTTATCAAATATTACGCTGAAGTGTATAAATATGATAGAAATGATTCAAATGATAGTGTGAGCTACTTTTTAGAGACTTATAATTATAGATTTATCTCTACATATAACTCCCGCCGTTACCGCATACCATTCACTCACGACCGGTGTCGTTCAGTAATCAGTTCATTCGTTCTTCAAGACCGTATCTTGCAGAGTTTACTCACTTAATTTACTTGATTAATTTACAACGAGTTTTGTATTCATTTTGTCTCAAATCGGCTGCAGCTTCTCCCAGGATAGTAGAATGAGGGTTGCTTCTAGACCAATCGGACCTAGGTTTAAACCTGCAGATTAAAATGAAATATGTACACATGAATATCTAGATCACTTATATTAGTTTATTAGTTTATCTATAATGTAGACAAAAATATAAATAAAGAAGTTTCATTATAATACTTCACAATCATATCTTGCAGTGATTGACAATCAGAGTAATTGCAAGTTAAAAATCATCATCACCTCAACTTCTCGTGTTAACAAAATAGTTAGTGCTTAATTTGAATGTACTGACTATACTTTTCTAAGTTTCCTCATGATATATTCCCTCACCGTACAATTCGTAAAATATTTTTATTGCAAGAATGACACATTAAGGCAGAAACATAATATCCTGTGGTAAATGTTCGTTCAGGAGAAAATTACTTTGAAACTAATAATAATAATAATATAATACAGAGTCAAGCCCCTAACGACTACGCTAAACCTAGAACAAGTAACCTTTATATAATGAATTAAATGTTCTAAACGTATACATAAATAATGGAACCAATGGATAGCCGCTGAAGGAAAGAAGAAGCGTGTTTTAGAAGAGGCCTACATCTTACGGTAGACTAAAATAGGCTGAGGCTGAAGTAATAAATAACGGTCATACCTATGTGGTAGGCGACAACATATGTATATACATTTACGAAATGCGTCGAATACTACGGTGAGGGAAAGATCATGAGGAAACCTACCCGTTCCCCGAACAGCTAATAATTAGTGCTTCACAACAATAATCGCAACTGCAAGGGTAAATAGTCGTGAACGCGTTTGTCTATTTTTACCTATGTAGTGATCGGGCTATGCGCGCGCTCCGCAGCGGTGGTGGCGGGGTGCGCGTTGGAAGGCGCGTGCGGGGCGCAGTACTCCACCACCTCCTGGTAGATGAGCTGCTTCCACTGGTCCACGGTGTGCTCGCGCTCGTCCACTGAGTGGTCGTACGGCGCTGGGGCCGGCTGGAAGGACCAAAAATGAGAATGGTAGGTAGGAACATATATTAAGGGTGATAATGAATCTATGTAGACTAATTATGGAAGAATAATAAACAAACATTGGATTACGCTCTTATTGTGTCTGTACAAATGTTTGTACTAAGATTCTTTCTTTTGGATGTGTAGTACAATAGAACATAGTTGGCTGTACGAATGGCTCTGTTAACGTATCACGCATAAAATATGACAAAAATCTTATTTTTAGATTATATTTAATTTGCTACTGTCAATAACGCCTGGAAAATCGGAGAATTATACTTTTTCTTGCATATTGTATAAGGAGAGACAATGCAAAGCCTTTTATTTCAAAAATGATTATCACAATCCTGTTCGTCAAGTTGTAGATCACCAAACAGTCTCCACAAACAGAAGACCAACAGACACATTTCCCAGTAGCAACTAGTACATCCTGGAGGCTGTTTCAATCTCCGTTTACTCACCGCGTTGACCTCTCCCTCGTCGTACCAGACGTTGATGTAGGGATGCAGCAGAGCGTCGTCCACCGAGATGCGCCGCTCCGGGTCGATTACCAGCATGTGAGATAGCAGGTCACGTGCCTGCGAAGCCTGCATATACCAACGTAAAAACATGTTAACCCTTTGAATGTTATGCCCTCTCTAGATCGAGAATACCGAAGTGTCACGGATTGGTTATAACATCATAGTTCTTTGAAATATGACAAGATTTGACCAACAGAAAAACTTTTGCCAACTAAAAAGCTGTTACCTATAAAAGGAATCCGGATGCCTCCCAAACTTCATTCTTAATTCCTTTTATAGCTAACTGGACGTCTGAGAAGTATATTGTATATATATTATATTATATACGGTGCAAGACTAAGGGAAAGTGTAATTTTGGATGGACATCCGATCCACTTTACTCCTAACGTGATAGATGTTGTTCAATGTCAGAGAGTAAATGTGCGTATTACCTATTCTGAAGTATAGCTAGGTGTTCACAGGATGGACTTAGATGTGTGTCACAATTAGATACATCGCATATAACAATTTCAGACACAGTAAACTTCTATTACTAAATACCAAACCCGGCAACACATCCGTAACCTTACCTTTCCAAATTCTCTCTATCCACACCTACTCTCTCAACAGCCATACCCCCTGAAACCTTCCAGCCATACCCCCTTAAACCTTTATAACGCAATATCTCAACAGCCATAAACCCATCAACTTTCTAAGACAACCTATTAACCTACGTATATCCCTTACCCCTGTTTTATAAGTTCTTACCCCCCTCCCATACTCCCATACCCACCTTAAGCCTCGCATGGTCCCCCGTGTCACTGGGGAACAGCATGTCAGGGAAGAGGCGCTCGAACGAGTAGCCGGCGTGCCGCGGTCGGTTCTCCACATAACTACGCACCGTGGGCTGCAGCCGCGCCATGAACGCTGCGGAGGGCGTGCCCAGTTGCTCTGAGGAGATAGAGATATGGAAACATTATTTATTGTTGTGCTTGTGGAGTAGGTAGAGGTTTAATAGCTCTGCTCCGATATGTTAAGCGTAGCGTTAACTAACGTGACAGATGACTACGTCATGTCACCAATTACAGCTACGTACTATGTATTACTAAGTTTCCTCACGATGTTTTTTTCAGGTAATGCATAAACACACTTCGTGACCGCTAAAAACTGTTAAAGGTAGAAAGACTGACAGTTTAATTTTCCTTTTTTGACTGACATTTAGTATCAGCTGATCATACAACCTGTCTTGAGCGACTACTAAATTACATCACAATATGTTCCCACACCTAAATACTGTAACCACACCTAGCGTAACTCAATTTTAATGGCTCGATGGTACCAACCTATGATCTTGTTCCACTGGTCGATATGGTCGGTGCCCGGGAAGAGCACGCCTCCACGTATCATCTCTCCCATGATGCAGCCCACCGACCAAATGTCCACGTTCTCTGTGTACCCCATGCCGAGTATCACCTGCGATGATAATAACAACTTAGGACGCTATTACTCCCTGAAACAGCCCTTTGGTAAGTTCCCTTGGTAACATGTGTTTTGTAAATGTGATGAAGGAAATGCAAATGATGTTTTCCCTCACCGTAGTATTCGACGCATTTTGTTAATGTATTTTTATTACGAAAATGTATATAATATATTAAGTAAACTTCATTTCCATTGGTACATGTTCAAGCGGGATTTGAACCCTGTACCCACTGATACAGAATCAAGTCCCAAATAACTGAACTACGTCGAATTCAATTCAATTGATCATTACACTTTTTTTTATTAAAATGTCTTAGGCTGTGTTCAGACGTGCGCGTTTTGTGCGCGTTTTCGTTAACGTTAGCGTTTGGGAAAACACGCGACGCGCGCTGAATCCGCGCGCGCAGAAAACGCGCACAAAACGCGCACGTCTGAACACAGCCTTACTCATTAGAAACCAAAATAAGCTTCTATATGTTTGTTGCTACAATATACAAATCAGCTGGTATTTAAAATAGTTCACGACCTATAACCCTCAAAGGGTAATCAAATGTTCAAGTGTCCAGTAGAAAATAACATGAAGCTTTACTGGGTAAGCAGAGACTCAAGTGTCTATCTCTGGTGTAAGACCAAAGACAACATTCAAAAAAGCAATCATAGTACTATAAGTATATTATAGTGTATACATATTTATATAGTGTATTCTATAGTGTATTCGCATTAAGAAAATAGTGACGTCATCATTACCCAAACGATTTGACCAATGAGACGTGACAACGGTTGTTTGCGATTGGTCAATGTGAGTTGTTTTCTCATTCACTCACATCTCATTGGCTAGTTTAACCTCAGATTTTCATGACGTCACTATTTACTTAACGCGAATAGCCTATAAGAACACAACTTTTCTTCCTTCCTTACCTCTGGGGCTCGGTAGTACCGGGTCACCACGTAGGGAGTCATCATGAATGTGGTGCCTGCAGTGCGTGCCAGCCCAAAGTCCAGGATCTTGAGGGTGCAGTCACTCTTCACCACTATGTTGGACGGCTTCAGGTCCTGGGAGCAGACATAGGGTTCATGATAGGTGGTGTACCAATCACACATATTATGTACTCTCGAGTACTTTCACAAAAAGTGGATATCGAGTGAAAGAATGATTGCGTAAATGTTCTGGGATTACAAAGGGGAAAATTTAAAATTTTCGTTACAGTGTTTTATAGGTTGAACTAACTGTGAACTTACATAATTGCGTCCCTTTTTTACATTCTACTCAAGCCTCCATCATTACGGCAGAGTTACGAAAATGAAATGAAATTTACAGTACTTTAGCTAAGTTGTCTCGCTCGCGTTGGTATTGAGGGATGCCCTTCTAATAATATAGCAAACGTAGTATTTAGAACTCCTTGGTCATTTTAGCATATAAATGAAACTATGATGGTTTATATTAGTAATTAAGGACTGGTTTCTAACACGTATCGTACAAGACACATTCGTCTTACAACATCGAAAAAACAAATACAGCTCCATTCTAGTTTTCTCTAAATTCTCCGAGCCAGGACTTCCGAATCAACGGTAGAATTTTAATAATAAGAGCATACACAGAAACTCACATTTGTGTGAACAAATGTTGTGAGTTTGTTGGATGTGAAGCTTTGATCATGTTCTAATGAATTATGTATTTTGTGACGTGGAGTGGAGGCCCTGGGGAGAAAAAAGACCCCAAGGAAGGCCCCAGATGCGATGGCATGACGATATCAAGAAAACAGCTGGGAAGAAATGGATTGAGACTGCACAAGACCGAAGTCGCTGGAAGATGCTGAAGGAGGCCTACACCCAAGAGAGGGTCGAAAATGGCTGAGAGAGAGAGAGAAATTTAATGTACACATTGTCTGTAGAGTTTCTTGGCATTTCTTCTCTGCAGAGTTTGTCTTTACGAAGTGCCATTAGTTTTACTTTTATTAATCTAAATTGATTTATTTTAAGAATAAGTTTTATGTTAATTATATATTTTTATGAAAAATGTTTTTTTTTTGACGTTCAATAAGTGATATTATTATCCTTATGTTGATTTAATAGATTTTTATTTCTCATTTCATTTCAATGAATGTACTACTTGTACTTATATTAAATAAACTTTTTAATTCATCTCTCTCCTATTCCCCAACTCACCCTATGTATGATCCCAGCTAAATGGAGGTGCTTGATGCCGCACAGCATCTGGTAGAGCAGGTAGCTCATGCGCTCGTGGTCCAGGTCCATCTGGATGACCTGGCACAGGTTGGCGTCCATCAGCTCCATCACCAGGTACACGTCCTGGAACTCCTCGAGGCTCAACTGCGGCGTGAACGCGTTCAGGAGGCCGATTATCTGGGAACAGAGATGGCGTTCGCGTACGTATAAAACTAGGGTACAATTTGTGAAAACTGGGTAGAAAAGATTTTGACTAGTAGTTTAGCAAGATGGTCAATCTACTTCATAACTAATCACGCGTTTGATTATCTTTAGGGTCTATAAGGACATTTAACGCAACTATAAGCGTAATCAAAATTGGACTGTGTATACAACGTTTAAAGTGCTATATCGACTAATGACAGAGTTATCAAGGTTTTTGCTTTATCTAAACACACTTATTACGAATATTAACAATCTTAAAAGCGAATAAATCATCTTCTGATACAGATATTAGTTCACGAACGCTGTTTGGCAATCGACTTACATCAGACGAGAGTCGGCTTACAATCACCATTAAATTGCAGTCTATTTTGTTTAAGTTTATAAAGGGTTTTTTTAGGTTAGCTTCGCACGTGGTCTTGATACGTAGTTAGGACTCAGGGCTAATGTCAGTCTTGTAATATATTATACTCTACTCACATTCTTATGGTTGACCAGTTTCATCAGTTTGAACTCTCTGTAGGCCCGTTTCGCGTGGGTCACGTTCTGGAATGGTCGGGACAACTTCTTGATGGCCACATTTTGTTGTGTCACCGTGTCGAATGCCGCACTGAAATCAAGAAAAGTCACTTTCAAGTATTGTTAAGTAATTATGATACTGAGAACAAAAGTGATGTATATTTTTAAGTATTAGTACTTCTATTTTGATAGCTGTAAAGTTCTGTCTTTGGTTACAATATTGGTGATTGAAGAAAATGTGTAATTTTGAGGGTAGTGAGAAATTTCGAATATAGCGCACGTCAAAGCATCGTCAAATACCTTGTAGACAATGACCACTATGAGTATAAAGAAAGAAGAACGTTTAGTAAGAAAGAAAGAAATCATTTTTTATAAGTACAATGCAGGTTTTGGTTTTTTTAGCACAAGTATTATAGAGAAAAATGGTTAGAAATGCAAAATGGAAACCCAAATAAAATGCAATTAACAATACAATATTAGAAAAAAAAACCCTCAAAAAGTTAACACATTGAAACAAAAGGTCAATATTTTATTTAAACACCCTTATATCTAATAAAAACAATCTTAACATATGAAAAGTAACACACTATGAATGTATAAAGTCTAAAAGGGCTCACATTGTATTTAATAGGGACCTGTGCCCTTTTAGAAATTATCAATTTACAAATATCCAAACATAACACTTTCGCCACATAACAATCGGAGCAAAAAGGCACCCGAATCCCTTTATCCCCTCGTTCAAAGCAAATGCGAGTAAATACCGAAACTATGTCGAAACAAATGATTATTATTTTCATTACAAATCCCTTGACCAATCACAGAAACAAACAATTCTAATACACGTTCGCATGTACAAATAAGGTTGCGAACAAATACAACAACCGCCTCGTATTAATCACATACAAATACACTAACATTTATAATACCCAACGGGATGGTATGAAGAAATGATCAAAGAACCTTTTGTTTAATGAAATGACTTGTTGGTTCTGGCATAATATCAGCGTTGCGTTTGGTTACAAACATACCCAGCTGAGTTGGAACCTTTTTGCTAAGACAATAACATGCACAAGCTATATGCCCTTAGCTATAAAGTTTTTGTATTGTGTATGTTTTTGTGGTTGTATTTTATTATACGTAAGTTTTTAGTTGGGAGAGAATAGAAGAAAATTTTGGAATACCATTGATGGAAGTAAACTTTTGAACAGTTATCACGTAGAACTTTTATGTTTAACACATCACATCACACTGTTCAATCACATAAATGTATTAGTATAATGAATATAACACTAAACTCCAAACAACCGTCAATATGTTAGTGACATTTCCATGTACGAGTATTATTTATTTTATTAATCAGCCAGTTATTCTATAAGTTCACTATTTTGTTGCTATTTGATTCACATCAGGTGTTCCTTGTAGTCAAAGTTAACTTAAGATGAGATGTAAATATGAGAAGTAAAATGCTCATTCTTTAGATCTATGTCCAAATTATTGTTATAATACAATACTATAATCAACGTAAAATATTGGTCCTTCGAAAAATGTTTCATTGCACTTAAAGATATTGGAAGGTAATGAGGCTTAACCACTTCTAATGTCTTTTAAATCATTACCTAATTAAACTTAACTTACAAAATGTAATAACCGATTAGTATTAAGATACTTAGACAAAATTGAGGTTATAAGACAGTACCCTGATGTATCCCATAACAGTATACATTAGGGGATTCAGGGAAACGAGTCAGGCCATCAAATATACATTTACATAATCATAAATTAGTAGTCAAGTCTCCGTTTGCTCAGTCATGCGAACTTTATCTGCTTTGCGAGAGAACTGAAGAATCTGTGAGTTACATATTTACTGAAGCAAATTAATACTGGGTGCTAGATTTGATGATTAATAAGGGGTTCTTGAATTCGTTAGAAGGCTTTCGCATATACTTCACGAAGTTACTTATAGCTACATAAACACACCACTTTTCACTAGATAGTCAGAGAGAGAGAGAAGAGAGAGGTTAGTTTCTTAACCTAATTTTATCCTACATCAAAAATTAACTAAAGGAACACTTAAATGTGACTCAACACCGCTTTATCAGAACCGCTTCGAAATAATATTCTTTGTTTTAATCTTACTTTTTCACGTTTTGCTCCTTAGGTTTTTGAGAGGCATACTGAAGTCAAACTAGAAATCGCAACAGCTATTGAAAGCTTTACTTGTACTGTATATTACTCTTTAAAAACTGAACTGAGTATATATTTTTTATTAGTAAGCATCAGCAAGGTATTTTATATATCTCTAATTTATCAAGGTCTGATAAGTCGTAGTACTTACCTAATTCAATAATCGACAAATTATAATATATATTTTGTAATAAAATGTAGACCATTCAAATTTTTGTCCCACTCAACCTACAGAAGTATCTCAAACTTTCTCTTACGGGAGCAACACGTGAAAAAGCAAGACCAAACCTTCCCGGTAGTTAAGGGCCGAACACACCAAACCCGCACTCTGTAACCTTACCAGACGAGGCCCTGGGCCCCGTTGCCGTGAGGTCGCAACTCCTGGTACCGGTTCGGCACCTTAAACACCGTGTCACCGAACGACACCGCGTAAAAGTCACTCATCATTGAGCTTTGCACTTCACGCTTTAGCTACAACAAGAAACACTGTCTGCTAGTTGGCACGTTTCTTTTTTACTTCTATTGTGGATGAGGTGTGTGTTAGTTCACTAATTAATCATTCGTTCATTTTTTTAATCACCCGTTCATTCATGTTTTCTTAGATACGTTTCACATACTTTCTGCTCACACCGTCATCATTTTTATATCCTAAATTACCATACGTATCCATTGGACAGTATTTGTCCTTTTTACATTATTTGGACCTCCTTTCCACCTGACAGCCAGCACCCAACGTGATTTTACATACACAGAAACTGACAATACATCCACAAGTATATGTCGATTCCTCACGACGTTTTACCTCACCGTCATGAATCAATACATGTTTTGAAAGACACGTGTCCCCAGTAGACCTAAGACGACGTTTTGCCGCACCCGACGTTATAACAAATAACGTTAATTCATGCCGGTGAAACAAAATATCGTCTCGGTCTGCTGGTGACACATCATCATCAACAGCCTGTCTGAATCCACTGTTGGACATAGGCCTCCCCCAAATGACGCCACTTCTCCCTGTCAGTGGCCGTTCGCATCCATTCCATGCCGGCCAACCTGCGCAGGTCGTCTTCCCACCTTGCCGTCACATGTCTTTGTTGAAACATGTATTCATCATGAATTGTTACTCTAAGTGACCTAAGATCAGGAGCACCTACCAGACGATCCCCTGCGCGCCGGAGCCGATGGGCTTGAGGTTCTGGTAGCGCTTGAGGATGGTGAAGCGGGTGTCGCCCACCTCCACCGTGTAGAAGTGCGGGTGCCGCGCCACCGTCGCCATGGCCAACGCCCGCGCCGCCTGGGGCATGGAACGACCACTGGAATACACAAGGAGCACACAGTTAAAAGTAAGTCTTTAAAATATAAACGTTGCTCTCCAGTGGTTCTGACATAAAACCGGCGTTGCGTTAGTCACCAGAGGCAACATACCCAGCTGAGTTAGAACCCTTTTACTGCGACGATAACATGCACAAGTTATACCCCTTAGATTGTAAGTTTTTTTTGTAAACGTTTTGTATTGTGTATGTTTTTGTGGCCGTAAATAAACGCTTTTATCATTATTATTATTAAGAGTATTTATACAGTTTTCGGGTGAGAACATCGGGTCAGGAAAACTCGTTATCTTCCAGGCAGACCTGGATCTATAGCAAAGGTATCTTCTATTGCATCTAGGCCTTCGGAACTTGGGGTTTCAAAAATTTTCCCGCCCTCTAAAACGCACTTAGTTTAGTTAAAGTAAAACGTCGCGTTTGTGATACATTTCATGGTGGAAAATCTGCTCACATGGTGCAAAACGGAATAGTTTGAATGATTAAATTAACATGGAACATTAGTGACACGTTAGATTCTATTTAACACTCATCTCTTAGTATAGCCATATGCAAAATCAGCTAGTTACCATTCCCTTTACGTCAAACACACTTAGAACACCCAAAAGTTACGACTCTTTAATCATTAAATCGATGTTCCGATGACATGTTTTATTCGAATCAAACTTCGTTGGAAAGCGATTTGACTGATTAAAGGACAGGCGGCGAGTTATAAAAGACTATTTACAAATTGATTTTTGCTTTCGAAATAGACCTATTGAGTCAGTAAGTAGGTCATTTGAATAGGTTTGTAGCTATTTTACTACATTACGTAAATGGAATGTAACTTTGTTGAAGGGATGAAATATAACAAAGGGATATAAATAAGTAAATGTATGTATGTAACTAAACTAGGAACATGAACTATCAAAATCTATGGTAGAAAAAATACATAACATAACATACGCTTCACGACTTGTTTATACACACTCCCTTTTTATTGTGGCGTCGTAGTCAGAGGCTTGAGTGCCCATCTTCGAAATTTCAAAGGCATAATAAATAATAATAATAATAATATTTGGACATTATTACACCAATTGAACTAGCCCCTTGGTAAGTACATTTAAGACTTGTGTTAAGGGTACTAGTCAACGTAAATTTAAGAAATATATACTTATTATATATAGATAAATACATATTTAGCAAATATAATCAAGGACCAGACTGGCAAGCAGAAGAAAAGCGTAGTTCTTAACTCTGCCTCCATCGGGAATCGAACCCGGGACCTCACGATAGCGTTCAGGTGGTTAACCAACCGCGCCACGGAGGTCATCAAAAACTACTTTCGCTTCATTCATAGTTAGTGGTGTACCGTTATACACTGTAGTTATATAAGGAATATTCATATGTAGGACGAATCAAGAATATACTTATTACTTACCTCACAAAAAGGATATGCCCTTTATACTTCTATCCATACAATTCGACAGTCAACAGTCCTTAGATTTTTACACAGATTCAATACAGACAAAGTAGCAAGTCTCTTTGACGATATCACAGATTACGGGGAAGACTTCGCCTTTTACTGCAGCGTCTGAAACAATATAATAAAATATATGAATAGAGGCGACCCGCTCCGGCTTCGCACGGGTATAAAATATATAGCCTACTCCACTGGTTAATGGATTTTATTATACATATAAACCTTCCTCTTGAATCACTCTATCTATTAAAAAACCCGCATCGAAATCCGTTGTGTAGTTTCAAAGGTTTAAGCATACAAAGGGACATAGGGACAGAGAAAGCGACTTTATTTTATATTATGTAGTCATGGGGTCCCATCCCATACTAATTTTTTCGACCAAAACTTGAAGCATCAATAGGTGGCGCTATAAGTCATCAAACACCGATAAAAAAATAATTATTGAAAAATTTTGCGATTTTTAGCTATATTCATACATAATTCATCATAATATGTGATAATATGAATTTATGTACTTACTAGTGAGTAATGGAGAGTGTGGATATCAATTTTATAAATAATAAAGTAAGTAAAATTTATTTAATCCTGCCATCTAGTCAATACTTGTAGAAGCAAAATTTTTCTATTCGAAAGCAGATGTCGCTGTGTATTGGCGGTTAGTATAACTACCTATAAATAAATGTATTCAGTACATATTACATAGTTATGATTTCAAAAACATCTAAAATACACACGGAATACAAGGTCACAGACTTTTATAGGCAGGCAGTCGTACGAAAAATGTAAATGTCTCGATTCCCATACAGATTTCTTTTGATCCTGATAAACTTCTATTATACGGCCAATTATTAAGTAGTTTATGTGTTATGTAAAAATGTAAAAAAAGGAAAAAATATTTCCCATTTGCATATTTCAATAAAATGCAATAGGTATGCATTTTGTATTGCATTTTGGCATGTTTTTGTACTGTAAACATCTGTCAATATCTAATCATATTATGATGATGCAAAATTAGACTTTATTGTATTAGAATTTTAAAACTAATTTTCAATTTTATGCATTTGCAATATTTAAAATTCAATAGGTATTAATTTTATATTTCTTTTCATTTGCGTGGCGTGGTCACTATGTATGTATATTGTGTTAAAATTAATCGACTTATTTAATCGAATAAAAAGAGAATGATTAAAATGTGCATTGCTAGATCTGTATAAGTATACAAGTACATATATAAAACATTAATATAAAATTAACTACTGAAATATAATGATAATATATTTTTATATAGGTTGCGAAGGTAATTTATAGTGGCAAAGTGGAAGGAAGATTATGATTGAGACAATCCTTTCTAGGCAGGTGTAGGTAGCGTGAACAGAAGAGCATGTATGAAAATGTTTATGAGTGTGAGTGAAGCAAGAGCAAACAGGCGTAAATATACATATTATGTACCTATGTAACGAATAATAATAATAGTCTAAGTAATAATAATAAATAATAAGTTTTTTATTTAATCTAAACAATTTCCTCTAAATTAGAAGCGCTGAAAAGCGGCTGTAGCCCAGTGGGTAAGACCTCGGACTTCGTATGAGAAAGGTCCTAGGTTCGAATCCCAACTCGATGTACCAATGAATGAAATTTAAATATGTGTTTTTCATTTACGTACAAATTTACAGACGCTAACGGTGAGGGAAAACATCGTGAGGAAACCTGCCTATTTCTCAGGATAGGTAATAGGCAGTGCCTATATACGGCGATACGGTTCACTACCTATCACGTTGGGTGCTGTCTATCTTGATACGCGGGATTCGAATGACCCATGCCTAACATGCCTTCGAAATTTCGGAGAAGGGCATTCAAGCCTCTGACTACCCCGCCATAATAAAAACGGGAGTGTGTATACACAAGTCGTGAAGCGTATGTTTTATATTTTTTTCTTTCTATAGGTACACTATTTCGTTTTAAAATCAATTCTATTATACATCTCGAAGGCATATTCGATAGAAAGAAAATTTTATTATATTTAATTTTTATATATATATATATATATATATATATATATATATATATATATATATCACTAGCATACACTTCACAGTGAAAACCTTTACAATCTTCCCCAAAATGTGAATATAACAAGTTCGGATTTTACCTTTTAGTTTCTACCTAGCTAGGTACTAGGCTAGGCGCCTGTCTGTGGTCGAGGAAGGTACCTATACCTATTATACTATATTATATTATCTGCGATACAGTGCTTTTTAGGACTATTGTATTATGTATTAATAATATAGGACTATTGTATGGAATTATTGTACAACAGACACTGAGCAAAAAATCCCCTAGACCGGAGTTTTTTTGTTGGTTTTTCTCCGAGTAAGGGCTTCCAAACCAACGGTAATCATAGATTTAAGAGACTACCAGTGTCTAACAAAAAGTTTTATTCTGAATAAAGTTTTGATTTTGTTTTTTTTTTAATTCCTGTCGCACATTTAATCACTAGCATACACTTAACAGTGAAAACCTTATACAATTTCCCCCAAAATGTGAACATAACAAGTTCGGATTTTACTTTTTAGTTTCTACCTAGCTAGGTACTACGCACATAAACACAAGTCACGCACACTCGTGTGATAAGGCGCGGCGCCTGTCTCTGTGGTCGAGGTAGTCGCGCGCGTCGCTCGATTTCGATTTATAAATGAATAGGTAGGTATTACTTACATTCATGGGAGAAATGGGGCTACGTGATTTCTGCCACCCCTCTAGGGAGAAGCGGGCGTGACGCGTATGTATGTAATTCTATTTCATAAATATGTATACGTACGTGTATGCGCTCACTGCTAAGACAGTACCTACTTTTACCGGTCTGCATCCCTCAGTCGCCTTTTACGACACCTAAACGAAGGCTGTCAAACTGTTTTGGTGAAACACGGATTAATTATCCATTTAAATTCTATAATATATTGTAGGTATTCCAGAATACTCATGAGGATTAGGTATTTATTTAGGTGAACTCTTTGACCAAATGTAACTGCCTATAGTGATCTAACAATCTCAATCTAATAATATAATGCAAAGCAAATTAAACTGTCTTACTATTTATTTTGGGCGATGGGTTGGCAACCCCTCACACGTGACAGAATTATATTATCTGTGCCCGTGACTTGATTGATATTGATGCTGGCATACCACTTTATTAAATTTACATACCTACTTAATTTGATAGAACCACCTTAGTATTTTATTATCTGTGACCTTATGAATCGAAAATAAACCATAAAATGAGCAAACAGTATTAGACATGCTGTATTTGTAATTTTATATATTAGTTAGAAGTACTGAGAAAAGGGGATGTAAGGAGTACCTGTAATTGGCAACCATGTATGCAAAGATGTTAAAGAGGCGAACGTGGCATGCCAGGATCAGGAGAAATGGGGCTACGTAATCTCTGTCACCGCTCTAAGGGGAAGCGGGCGTGACGCGTATGTATATATAATAGACACAGATAATATAATACTATACTAATAGATAAGAATTAGAATTACATATTATGTAATTCTAATTCATGACATAATATTATGTATGCGTACTTATATGCGCTCATGACCATTATTAACATTGTCCCTAGTCTCCTTGTCGCCTCTTACAGCTTGATGGAAAAAAACCGGTTTATATAATAATATCTGTGAGACCTGTGACCAAGCACAGAAGGCTGAGTTGTGAGTACATCGAGGTAAAATCGTCTGACGACGGATACTTGTACGCTAGAAATAGACTCAGCGGTGAATTTTACATACCTACTTTATTTTATAGAAACACCTTATGAATCTAAACACCTTATAAAATAAACCATAAATTGAGCAAATGGTATTTGACATGCCCTGCCTATCAGATCCTTTATACCTACTCGTATGTCATTCAAGTTTTTTAAGGAAGGCACCTTGAAGGTACCTATACATAGGTGGCGGGGTAGCCGAGTGGATTAGCGCCTTAACTCTCTGAGTGATCCAGGTTCGAATCCCGGCGGCACCAATGTTTATTTCTAATTTCTAATAAATATGTGCCTTGCGTCCACACTCTGGTCCGTTTTAGCCGTAAAACGTGTTAGGTGGGACCAATTAAAACAGAGATAAAAAATAATGAAAAAATTATCGGCGAGTATCATATACCCTACTCAAATTTAGATGGAGCTATTTCACTTAATTTAGCTAGCTAATCGCTCTAGTATGGACAAATAGAAAAGTGACCTCTATTATTGAGAAGATGTACGATTTATGCACGATTTCATGCATTCGATGTCACGCCATCTGTTTTTCCAATTTCGCTTCAAAAATAAGCGGAGTAAAATAAGAAGTTAGCACTTACCAAAAAATTTGTATGGGATGGGGTATCTGTACTGTATAGTATTATATTATCTGTGATGTAGTGATATTGTGTTAGCTGGGACGTAAAAGGAATGCTAACTAGCTGCCATTCTTCCCGGCATGTCGTAGGAAGGGACTAGGTGAATATGGAATAAATCGGGCGATGTTAACTACAAATGCCGCCTATATACTTTCAAAGTAATAGTAGGTGTTATAACCTATCTTAGAATATTTTCCTGTTTACAGTTAGAATTGTGTTTGCCAGACAATTGAGCCTTTTGTGACAAATCTGCCAAATACTTTTTGTGATGTGTTTGTTTTTCTACCAAACTATAGGGTTGAAAAATATTTTGTTCTTTCTCGTGCTTAGTCTAGGAAGTAAACATTGGTGACAGGTTACTAGCCATCCCTAACAGCTTACACAGATATCTAGTTCCTTAGTCATACGACATGCCAAGAACCGCAGCTAGTTAACATTCTTTTTACGTCCCAGTCTAGCACGGGACATACTAATAGTAAATCCTATAATTTATTCAGCACTAATAGAGTCAATGCTGCCAAACTTGCACCAGACAATCCAATTAGCTGCCAAACGTCACTCCGGACCGATCAATTGAATATTCATGGCAAAGCTCCATTGTTTTTCGTCTTTCCTAAATGAATGATTGATTTGAACGAATGAGAATGGATTCGGGATTGAAAAGACAGTAACTGGCGCCATTTCTTCGAATGGGTTTTCGTATTTCCAAGACAAAATTGATTAATTTTCGACATCGTTGTCTTTAGAAATAGTTTAAAAAGAGATTCTTGGATAGGTACCCATAGTTTTATCAAGCTACTCAGCGTTTATGGGTGTGATGATACATATTTATGTCCAACATATACATAAATTTGATGTAGAATTTTAAAATTTTTAGGGACTATTGGAAATATTCAAATACCACATGAGATATTTGTACAGGGATTAGGATTATTGATAAGGTTACTAACCCATCACCCAATAGATTCACCACGATCATCTTTAAAGAATTTGCGAGAGATTTGTCCGGAAAGTTAAAAATATCTTCTTATATTAGATTATTATTAGTGTAGTATAGACGTGAACATAATATGCATGTAAAAATGTAGTTATCACTACATAGTATAAAACAAAGTCGCTTTCTCTGTCCCTATGTCCCTTTGTATGCTTAAATCTTTGAAACTACGCAACAGATCTTGATGCGGTTTTTTTAATAGATAGAGTGATTCAAGAGTAAGGTTTATATGTATAATCACATTCATTAAATAGCCAGAAGTGCGAAGCCGGAGCGGGTCGCTAGTTTTAAATAATTATTACCTATTCATTTTCTACATAGACTAAAACCAAACTTTTTTAAATATTAATAATGTCACTCCCTGTCAAGTATCACAGAGCAGAGCACCGTAAATGATGGAGGGACAACCTCAAAGGCGACCTCTGGGAGGGCCATCAACCCTCTTTGAGTCCCTCTCGACTGCGACGCGAATTTATGCACTGAATTACTGGGTTTTAGTTATGTAAATGATTGTTGAGGACCGTTATCTCTGTCTACCTCTTCTCTCTTTAATTAATATTCGCTTATAAGACAACAATATAATAATAATATTGTAGGACACTTACACCAATTGAACTAGTCCCTTGTTAAGTACATTTAAGACTTGTTAAGGGTACTAGTCAACGTATATTTAAGAAATATATACATATTATACATGTATATATACATACATAGCATATATAATCAACGACCAGACTGGAAAGCAGAAGAAAAGTCAGTTCTAAACGCTGCTTCCACCGGGAATCGAACCCGGGGCCATACGATTAGCGTTCAGAGGGTTAACCAATCGCGCCACGGAGGTATGGTTTCGTTTTCTCTATCGTTAAATTCTAAAGGTGGTTAGTGATACTCTTTTTGAGTCTGAGTAGAGACTGACATAAATTAATCAGTATAGAAATTATATTGATTTTAGCCGAACTCGCTTATTAAATGTGGCAAGCAAAATCCTTTCTAAAAATGTAATATCCATCCACATTCGTAAAAAATACAAAAATAAAGAAATATTTTCGATAAAAAATATCTTCTATTTACATTATATAAAGTACTTTCCCTTTAGGCGTGTATCTCTAACTTCCAAAAGTTTAAACTATTCACGCATACACAATGGCGAATGACGCCCTCGCATTTTCAGATAAAAATAACAAAAAGTTAGAAGCGCCATCTCTAGGCACAAAATAAGAAACTATAACTAGAGTATATTGTGCTTATATGTATGATTGTTATGAAAATCTATTTTGAGATTCGAATTCATGGGAATTTATTGAATTAGTCTTCTTTTTGTTTATTACATGTGTGTGAATGAATTAATCATTATATGCATGTAATTAATAATTATGATATATGCATACATTAACATATGTATTGGTATGTTATGTAAATTTTAAAATTGATAAGAAAATAAGATAAATAATTCTTTCAACTTGTTATGAATTCAACTTGTAATCAGAAGCTATTTGTTTATTTCGGTCCAGAAGACACAATCCGCGGTAGTATAGTGGTTAGTATCCCCGCCTGTCACGCGGGAGACCGGGGTTCGATTCCCCGCCGCGGAGAACACCTTTTTGCATTTATTTTCTTTAATAGAAACTATTTTTTAATAATTTTTAAGAAACGTAATCAAAAAATCTAATAACTTATATAATCTAGTAAATTTGATAATTTTATCTAATATTACAAAGCTCTTATTATCCCATTGTCTTTTACTTGAAGAAAATTATTTCCATACACTTTTAGGAATACTTTTCTTAACCACTACAGTAATAGACCTACCACAATCCCAATATCTACATTCCTATACCATCTACATCCCTAACAATCTAAAAATAACTTCGGAACTTCACATATTGCCACTTAAGTGATTGCAAATATACTATAGATGGCGCTATATACACAATAGCATAGTAACCTCACTTCACACTATTCAAACGGTGTCAAGAACCTAAATGCCCCTTAGAGATCCCGCCACGTAAGGTGGCAGTAGCCAAACTTGGAACTAAATTTGACGTTACCGCCATTGCGTGTTATTTTGTATGAAAGGTAAATTTAGTATTACCAGCGTTGTGTTTTTTGCCCACTCTTTGTAATTTTTATGTTTGTTAAGGGTGATTATAATAAATTGATGTCCGGAGTTTCTTGTTAGTTCTTCTCCAAGCTAGGGTCTCCGCTGATCTAACCTCGGTAAAAAATATGTAAAGACAATGCTCAGTGCCATGTTTGAAATAATAGTTTTAAGAGATTCGCGATTTATACTCATGATATAAGATATAAGGGTGTGTATAAGATTGATTGCAGCTGTGGGAAATCCTACGTCGAACACACTAAACGGTCTATTGCGGACAGAGTGAAGGAACACATAATATATGTAATATATAATAAGAAGGATAAGTCCCGTTAATTATTAATCATGTTTGAAATAGTTTAATAAACATATTTTGACTTTGATATATTAATTTGTTTTATTTGAGTTTATAGCTCTGCAACCAAAGACCGTTACAAATGAAACCTATAATGTATCGAGCCGTATGGCACAGTGAGTGCTAGTTTTGGCGTGTTTACTGGTAACACTGAATTACGCGACTGTGGCGACGCCTCCAACTGCCACCTTATGTGGCGGGATCTCTAGTCGCATTGTTCCAAATACATGGAGTTAAAAGTGGGGGTGAATACATACACATCACGCCTGATTTCCTGTTGAGGGGTAGGCAGCGATCACGGGTTCCCCATCTGTCACGTATTATAATATTATCCCCATCTATTTTTCTAATTATTTACTTAATATACATAGATGCATTTATACATTCCTAACGGGATAGGCAGAGATACCGATCAGGTAATCAGGCGTGATATGCATATATGTATGTTATTAAAAATATATACACACTTAAGAAATATTTAAAATACGACCTAAACTTCTATATTGCACATTTTAACACACTGACAAACAAAACTGTCACTTCTGACAGTATTTATTAAATCCCCCATCGAGACTTGGAGCACCGTCTCACTCAGCCGGAGGTCCGTTCATTTCCGGGTGTTAGTAGGGGTCCCTCGAGGGTCGTTGGGCTGATTGCAAGTTAGCCGTAACGGGTAGCCAGAGATAACAAATCGGACTTTATCGTATACCGTTTAAGGGAGAAACATGGGATGGAAGTATATAAAAATATGTATGTGTTTTGGGGATGATCTTGTTCTATTGTCTGTTTAGGTTTAGGACGTCTGTATGTATGTAAAATTGTCATTAGATTCAATGCCTTATAGTATGGTTCAATCAGTATGATACCATTATCAAGAAACATATAAACTAAATTGAAGTATCTCACATACTCAATAGCGAGGCCTATATTACAGTTCGAGATAGTTTTGTAGTAAACAAACGATCTACGTATCCTTCGGTCTCAAAATATTAAATTCACAAAATAGTTAATATCTGTTGTAAAATTAAATACAAAAGTATTTTATATTAGCAGTATACATATAATGTAAGAAAGAAAACGCTTTATTCACTGCATATAAACACAAAAAATACACATTAATATTAAATGAACTTTAAAACAAAATAAAGCATTGATTATAAATCCTGCTTCATTATTTGTCTTTTAACCTTGTAAACAAAACCTGATAACCTCACAATAAAGAATCCTAAACTAAAACAAGACCTAACTTACTATACATTTAGTACCTATCCTACCACTACTATACTAAGTAAACTAGCTAAACACCATTTAGATGCTGCCACAAAGCCGTCCTGCTTTCATATCGGGACCGTGGCGATCTTATTCAGTACGATTGTGCGGGTGATATAACTGTGAATGTGTTAAGGACGAAGGCACACTCAATGCTAATTGTAATTCATGTCTATAATTAATGATCTATCTCTATCTCTGACTACCCCGCAAGGTTTAATGGTCGTGAATGCGTTTGTTTTTATCTTTTTGTATAAATACGTATGTTGCTATAATACAAAATCAAACACTACCGTAACATGTACAATCCATCATCGTCATATCTCTTCACTCTACTCTCTATCCATTAAAAAAAACCGCATTAAAATCCGTTGCGTAGTTTCAAAGATTTAAGCATACAAAGGGACATAGGGACAAAGAAAGCGACTTTGTTTTATACTATGTAGTGAAGATTAGATTGAAAATGGCATGTTCATTAGATGCTTTTCTCTTTTGGATCATGGTCAATCTATAGCTTAAAACCATTTCAGTATCCTAGTCTTTGATTCACCTTTTAGCAAAAGTCAACATGGGATTTACATTGCATATAACGTTACAAGTTAAATATGTGTAGCATATTAACTCAACAGTTACTTATTAGGTCTATTATTCAGAAGGCAAAGTTGGTCGCAACTTTAGTTACACCGCATACCACGAACACAAACTTTAAAGTTTACATCTACTGTAATAGTGAGACGATGTGTATTATGTATGAACTTGACAATATATACATACTTATGAAAATATTCTTGTTCCTACTTCTCTATCGCTATACCAACAGACAGAGACTATCGATTGTTACCTTGAAGGATCCTGACAATTGTTACTTGCCTCAATCACTCAAAAACCTTCATGCATGCTCTTCAGTAGAGATATGATTTTTAGTTTAGAAACACATATCATTACATACAAACACACTACGTTCCGTAATCTGTGAATGGACGACCGAAACAAAAACTTGTTAAGAACGCTTCATTGCATAAAATTGTACAATTTTAACTACAAAACGTAAAATCAGACCTTCAAAATAATAACAAAAAGAATTAAAATATTCTTTTAATTATTTTATTTTAACATTCGGTGATAGGTACTTAACCTTTGACTACCCCAAAAGGATTAGAGGTCGTGGTCTAAGTATTCAATAGGTAGCTATCCAATAAACACGTTTATTTGTTAACTAGTGACCCGCTCCGGCTTCGCACGAGTATAAAATATATAGCCTACTCCACTATTTAATGGATGTTTTTATACATATAAACCTTCCTCTTGAATCACTCTATCTATTAAAAAAACCGCATCAAAATCCGTTGCGTAGTTTCAAAGATTTAAGCATACAAAGGGACATAGGGACAAAGACAGCGATTTTATACTATGTAGTGATACAAAACAAAATACAGAACCAAAAGCCACTGCTAAAGGTGACTAAGTGTTACTACCTAAATATGTTAAACATGCAGATAGACTATTAACCAGTGTACTCCGCCCTAACCAGTAACCGGGCTGTCTCCCGCAAAGCCTGAATGGCCTGTCGAGGCAGACAGACTCCATAAATATATTACAATTCCATTTACACTCGGGCTCTGTGCACTAACAATCTATACTCATGACCTGCCATTCCTTTTGAAGTGGACAGCACTTAGGAGATACGTAACATTGAGGTGTATGGATATCAAGGAACCTAATGTAGTTTAAAAGAATCTAGAAAAATGGGTAACATGATCTATGCCTACACCTCTATATGGAGACAGGCGTGATGTATAATGTATGTATCTCCTTAGTAACCTGTAGAATTACTATGTTAGAAAATTAATGTTATTCAGATGGAATATATATGAAACAATGCTTTTTTACGCGTCCAAAATATTCTATTTTCTGAATAAAATTTTTAATATAAATGTATGTGTTACTTCGACCATATTGAATATATATCCATATTATAAAAGCCTTATATAACAAAAAAATAGCAATAAATAATAACGTTAAAACTATCATGCAATTACGACGTAGGATGAAACGAAATTAAATTACCTTAATAGTGCACAGTCAACAAAACTTCACAACCTTAATAACACAAAAGAAAATATCCGAAAGGGAAAATGACCTTAGAGTTTTAGTATTAGTATCGACGATTGATACAAAACTGCCGAGTTGGCGTAATAGGCACCAAAATCCCATGGATTTGGCAAAGTTACGGCTGAGTTATTGATTTGTGCCCATTCCCAGTGTTTGCAAGCCATTTTCGTCTTTGTTTACCAGTATATACTTATACTCGTGGGTATACCTACTCGTTAGACGGCCGAATTTAGAACTGGTATTTTCGTGTGTAAAGATTTATGCATTTATGAATCTAAAATTTTGTGATAATTCTCTCTTGCTTCAATTTATGAGTAAATATGTATATGAGTAACTTGACGGTATTAATACACCTTTAGTATAATTCTTGTGGGATAGACAGAGATTCTACTTTATTTTGTAAAGTAATAGATTTATGGCTAAATTGAACTTATTTTTATTGTCTCATTTACTTATATACAGTTAAACTATTGTTCATTTTAGTTTTTCACGTTGAATATTTAGTGACAAAAGTAACAAAATATGTCAACGGAATCTATTGGGCGATAGGCCAGTAACTTATCACCAATAATCCATATAACATCAGAACCCCAATATTCATACTAATGCACTCTTTGGTCACTACTACACACTTCATGTCTTCAAGGTTCTGTCCACCCTGTAAGTCTATATGTTATAGTAAGTATCTCATGAACAATGAAATATAATCCTATCACGTTACAAACCAAGGTCCCAAGGCAACTGATAGGGTGGCATGCCAACCCTATCTCGGCCATTTATCAAGGCCACTCAGAGACGGTTTCTAGCCAGCCACGCAACCAAACTTATAGCTCACTTTTTCACTCGGCATGAATAATGGCGCCTAAAGCCTAGATAAATTGGGCACTAGGTGGGGTATGAATAACCTAGTAGGATTATACTACATATATTCACGCATCTACGTCCCCATCGGGATAGATAGAGACTATCGATCGCCACCTGGAACGATTCTGACAAATCTTCGTTGCTACACTCGCACCCATTAACCTTCTTATACATGCTCTTCTGTTCTTCACTACGTATACCCTTGAGAAGAATGTCTTCTATTTAATTTCTATAACTTCTACGCGGCCTAACCGTCCAACTCTATCTTTGAATTTGGCAATTGGTTAATGCTATGTGGGAGATTTTGCTAAAATACACATATATACACATACACACATAATATATATGATAAATATTGAAAAAGAGTACGTTAGAACTATATACATAACCGCTGAGTATGTATGAAGAGGTGTATGAATGTCAATGAAGTGAAAGTGGTGTGACATAATTGGAACAAATAGAAATACGTGATCTCTGCCTACCTCAACAGAGAGATATGTATATAAGTTAGTAAAGAGTAATGTGTAACTTAACATACCATAAATTTCTGCAGGTCATCTTGTAACAGGCTCTCTAATATCCACTCAGTACTACCTGAAACAAATCACAAAATATTTATTAGTATAAAATAGTTTGAACAATATATGTATATCGGTAACTAATTAATTATTATTACTAAGACAAAGGGACTAGGGGTATTGTAATAAATAGGGTGAGGGGCTGGCAGCATGTCCTATGAGGCGACTATTGCACTAGGCTATATGGAATCTATTGGGCGATAGGCTAGCAAACTGTTGCCAATGTTCCATATGACACCACAGCCCCAACATTTATGCTAAAAAGTGATCTACAAGATACTAAATCCCCGAGGTATTGTCCACCACGAAACGAGGGACGTGAATGTATATGTACTTATAGATGATATTTTGCCGACCTCCGCGGCGCGATCGATTAGCCGCCTGAACGCTAATCGTGAGGTTCCGGGTTCGATTTCCGGTGGAGGCAGAGTTAAGAACTACGATTTTCTTCTGCCTTTCAGTCTGTCAGTCGTTGATTATATATGCTATATATGTATGTATTTATCTATATATGTTATGTATATACTTCTTAAATATACGTTAACTAGTACCCTTAACACAAGTCTTAAATGTACTTACCAAGGGGTTAGTTCAATTGGTGTAATAATGTTCAAATATTATTATTATGTTATTCACCCAGTCCTGCGCACGGTCTTACGACATATACTAAAGAAAAGGCACATAGCCACCAAATTGACGTCCCAGACTATCACACTTCTACTCCAATTTTATTCCTTTCAACCCGTTATCTGCAAGCTAACTTCGTTTGTGGGGTAGCGAGTGGCTGCCAATCAAGGCGCGCCCTAACGGTCGATATTTATTGGATTTCTAGGCACCCGCCCTGAGGTTTGCTCGAGGCGTGATGCTATCACGCACGCAATGTATTTAGGGGGTTATATGTAAAAGATAGTACATTGACAAAAAGAATATATATGTGGGTGAAGTGGAAGGGCGGTTATGTAGGGACCGGGCCAATAAGACATATGACAGGCAGATAGACGCTGTATTGTAAAAGAGATGTTAGAAGTACCTATAACCGCCGAGTGTATGAGGCGTATGAATGTCAATGAAGCGAAAGTGGTTTGTCAGGATCGGGACATATAACGGATAGTTCGTCTACAAGAAAACGGTAGTGATCTGTATGCCATATGTATCCATTATACATATTGTATACATTTCCTTTAAAAAAGGTTGATTACATTGCAAAATACGTTGAATATTCCCATAGATACTTCTAATCACTCGTTCCCAGTACTCAGCGGAACGAAGTCAGACCAAATCCATTTAACCAAACTCGGGTTTAGCGAATTCAATTCGAAAGCCAACAAATGAGATCCGAGTATCGATACTCAGCACTCGATTCAGCGTTTTAAACAAAATCGAATGGCTTTGCGTCGCAGCACTATTCTATTGTAAAGTCATTAAGGATTGTATTTAAATGAACATTAAATAACGTTAGAAGTACTTATAAAAGGCGAGTGTGTGTGAGGTGTTGCATGAGTGTCAATGAAGCGAAAGTGGTTTGTCAGGATCGGGACAAATGCGGATCCGTGATCTCTGCCTACTCTACAGGGAAAGAGACGTGATGTGAATTGATAAAATAACGTAATAGTGCACACCAAAAATAAGTGGATTGTACCCAAAAATTACTAAATTGTACACCAAAATAGGTCCCATCCTAACTGAAGCTTGGGTATGAGTTATTATACTTTTGTAATGTTTGTTTGTTGGACATTTCAGTAATTCTGATGTGCTTTTTATTATTTCTCGAGACTAGAATAGCATTTAATGTTATCAAAATTGGTGTGGGTAATCTGGTATAAGGATGTATGTCACCATCTTAAGGTCAAAATGTTTAAATAGAACTAGGGTTATGTTAGGTAAGGCTACGCTTCAATTTCTATTCGGCTAAAATTAAGTTTACATCGACATACATATCTAGTATACTACATTATATTTAACCGTAAGTTTTGAAGATTTTTATAGTATATTACATATACATATAATATGTAAAACTCATAACACCCTCATTGAATTTAACATTAACTATAGTTCTCTAAACCCATAAACATAACTCCTTCCCGCTAAGTACTAGCACCCAAATCCTCGGGTTTACCAGTCCTTCACATATCCAATGCAATTGTAGGCACTATGCAGACTCCAATTAGGACGTAAGTGCTTTCTAGAGATGCTGGATCGGAGCCAAGATTCAGTGCATTCGATATCAGATCTTGGTACTATGTTACTATTCATAGCCATAGATTCTGTACTACGAGAATATGTAGATATAGGGTTATATGTTATATATTGTAAAAGGTGACGTTGGAAGTACCTATAACCGCCGAGTGTGTTTGAGGTGTATGAGTGTCACTGAAGTGACTTGTCAGGATCGGGACAGATGGGGATCCGTGATCTCTACCTACCCCTCTACAGGGAAACGGGCAAGACGTGTTTTTATGTATGTATGAGAATAAATAGAGCATATTTTGGGATCTCCACGTAACGCAATAATTGATTGAAGTGAAATAGTAACATATGATACTATATATGATATCACAACCCCAATGTATTCATCCTAAATAAGACCTAGAAGATATTATCGTTTCTCCAAGGTCCTGTCCACCCCGAAAGGGATTAAATGACGTGAATGTAAATGTATTTACTCCTTAGCAACCTCACATACACTATATAGATAGATATAAGTCGTGTAACTTCAAAAGGCGCCCTTCCAGTCTGTAGCAAAGGGTTCACTGAGTCTACAAAGGGCCTACCTGACTGGATATTATACGTCTTACCCTTACAGATAGAACTGTGTCTAAATAAATGATATGTCTACAGATTTTTCATAGATAAACTTCTAATTGTGTGTTTTGATACTCGATATTTGTTTCTTTGTTGGTATAATAATATTTTATTTGATACATCAGGCCATCTTAAACTAAACTCATTAGTTCAATTCTTACTATTTCATAATTAGTTAATTGCCTTTGAGGTGTATCAATGTCAATGGACCTAAAGTAGTGTGCAGAATAGGGACAAATATGAATCCTTAATCTCTGCCAACCCCTCTGAAGAACGACCTAATATATATGTATATTCCCAATTTAACAAAATTAAGTGCACTTCAAAAATACTGAAATGTACACCAAAATATAGCTAAAAGCACATCAAAGGTTAGGTTTAGGTTGGGACTGTATTATTTTGGTGTACAATTCAGTATTTTTGTTAACATTTTCGTATTATTATATGTTCGTTTAAACACTACCCATTCTCAATTAAATTGAATTCATTTTATACAATAAAGCTTGGAAAGCAGCTAATATATAATACTGAAGTCCACGTGATGTTACGATTAAATTCACATGATCATACGACTTTATTTAATGTCATAACTCATAACTGCATACATTCACCATAGAATCCCTTAGGGTGAATTAAAACCAGTCGCATAATAACTGTTGCATGCATGCAATTAGAACACGCATACAATCTGATTATAGTGTTGATTTAATGTCCCTGCGGTTTAGAACAAGGGTCTATATATACACACTTTGGTATAGCTTTTACTACGTGGCAATCTGTGGTTTGAGTAGCCAATAATGCTGTAGTAGTATGTACATATACGTTTATGTCCCGTGCTAAACTGTTCACTAGCTAGTTAAGAACTAGCTGACTAAGGGATTAGGTAAATGGGATCAATTAGGCTAGCTAGCAACCTGTCGTCAATGTTCCATGTAACATCACAACCCCAATATTTATGCTAAAAAGTGACCTAGGTGATACTAATTCTCAGAGGTCCTGCCCTCCCAAAAAGGGATTGAAGGATGTGTGAATGTCTAAGTATGTATGATGAAATAAACAATTTAGACACGTTAAGGATGAACGGACATAGTGTATACATAATTTGTATCGAGGGATATTTCTATATAAGTAGCAATCAGTATCTTTGGACGCTGATTGACTCATTACAAATCACATTAGGTACTGGCTATCTATCTTAACTCTATCATTATAAGGTCATATACCTTTACAATAAAGACGAGTATTTCAAGTCACTACCTACTTCACAAATAAAGTCCTAACCCGGTACATAGCTTCAAAAGAGATAGCTCAAGTGTCTGTCTACCTCACAAATGATATGTATGTGCCTTGATAATTAAAACACAGTCACGGGCCCGCCTCCACCGACAAATCTCCATAAAGGAACCCCATTAAGCACCAGAGAAAAAGCACCTGCCTGAGCATAATGCATTTTTTGTGCTCTTTAAAAAGGTGGGAGAAGGGGGGTGATATAGGGGGTATGTCGCCAAACATGTATGTGTGGGCATACATATAAAAATAAAAATGAAAAAATACATACAAGCCTCTGACTACCCCGCCATAATAAAAAAGGGAGTGTGAAGCGTATGTTTTATGTTATTTTTATGTTAATCAGCTGTGTGTACATAGAATGCATGTACGATGATGATTTTAAGGATAGATCAAATTATATGGTGACTTCAATGATTAAGAAATCTTTAACTTGAGTATTATATGGTGATATATTTATAAGACTCATGAATATTATATGTCAAAGTTCATACATACATACACATCACATCTGATTCCCGGTAGAGGGGTAGGCAAAGATCACGGATTCCCATTTGTCCCGATCCTGACAGACCATTTTCGTTTCATTGACAAATTGAGATGTATAAGTTTCAATGAAGCGAAAGTGGTCTGTCAAACACTTAACATAGGTTAAGTTGAGATTATATATCACTTTCGTGTGCAATTCAGTATTTTTTATAAGTTATTCCATATGTTTTCATATCCGTTTAAATATTAAAACATAATTAATTATAATTAACCATGATTAAGTTATTCGATTAGTTTAAGATGTTTTAAGTAATAATTTATGTTATAGATAATTTATGCATCCGCATTAGAGATTTGCCTCTAAAGCACGTTATCCTGTTGTGAAAAAATAAATGAATTATCCCATATAAAATCAAAAATCCTAGTAAAGACAGAAGAACTTTTCGTACATTTAATCGGTAATTGATAGATGATAAGAATGTCAAGAATAAAGAGATATCGATGATTGCTATAACAACCGTTATTATGTTTAATGCCGTAATCACAGGATGTATTTCTGATATTGCTGAGTAGGTAATCACTAGTAAACAGTTTTTTTGACCCACTTAATTCACCTTTTAAGTTGTCTTCAGTACAGTATAAGCGCTGATTAATTGCTTATTCCGACGTATTTCTTATAATCAAATCAAAATAATGTTAGATCAGATCATGATATGTTATTTTATAAATAGTCTCAATAATATCTATATGGTTAATTTTAAACTAATTCCTCATTCTAATTATTGTACTACGTACCAATATCCGCCGGAATGTCATCAGTATAAATTCCATTGTCAATAAGTATTTTTATTTTTATCAAAGTTATCTATGTATTTAATTTGGAGTGGAAACGTTATAATAATAATATTATCATATTATAACTTTAACCAGAAACGTCTTGGATTTGATTCTGATATTTAGTTAAAATAAGATTGTGAATTGATTTGACTTCCGGCAGACATTTAATGCAAGTGTATAAATGGCTGGCCCGCCGGCACTCCGGCAGTCGGTTGTGAGATTTAAATGTGTCAAGTCGAAAGTGAAAAGTGAAATTAATAAATCAGTTGTTAACTTCGAAGTGCTGTGGTTTTATTCCTGGACTGTCTAACAAATCAGAAATCGGGATACAAATCGAAACTACAGATTAACGTCGATTTGAAAACCCACGTTGGTTGGCCGTTCCTGCAGACCGTTACAAAAGGTTGGTATTGCATTATTTCATATTTCAACTGATTTCACGAGAAGTTTTAATGTTGCAAAGCATGTGCATTCAGAATAAAAGAAGAATTATCAAAAGCACAAGTAGTAATTGCGGAAGAATCTCTTTTTTTCCCCTCTCTTACCGCTTCTCGTTACGATTCTGGATTACTTTTTTTGTTTGTTTTTTTTTTTTCTTCCGTGATTGATCAAGTATAACTTAGCTATATGTAAGTGCTACGGACACACAAAATGGTAGAGGCATAGTAGCAGTTTGAACAACGTCTTGTTTGTTTTTATTTCTTTTTCCACAAGGACGATGGAAGCCGATGAGCCTGAGCTACAAAGAACAGGGCTAACGGAGTGGACGCCTCCGCTGCCTGATCGACGCTCACGTACTCGCAGCCGGGTGGTCCATGAAAAACGTCGACCGCTTGAACGCGAACGCTCCCGATGTCCCAGCCGCCGTAGCCGACGTTCACGTGGTCGCAGTCGCGGCAGTCCCCGCTCAAGCAGCCACAGCCGCAGCGGTTGGCGCTCACGCAGTCGCAGCTGCCGGTCGCGTGGTCGCAGTCGTAGCCGCCGCAGCGACGCCCGTCCAAGTTGCCGCCGCACGCGCAGCCGTAGCAGACATGTACGTAGTCGTAGCCGCGAGTTTGCGCGCGCACGTGACCGGCGCAGTGCGCGCTCTCAAAGCAGAGAGAAAGGTAGTCATTCCAGGCGTGACACCAGGTCTCGCAGTCGTCATACACGTTCACCCAAAGCAAGTGGCTCCAAGGGCGTTACCATAGACCAGTTAGTTGAGGCTCTAGGCATTGTAGGGAGCAGACATAGTCTTGATAAACTGTCGTACAATAACAATGCGGTACCAGAATACGACCCATCTCGTAAAGAACAGACCGTCTCTATGTGGCTGCACAAGGTGAATGAATGTGCAGTCATATATGGATGGAATGATAGACAAACCATTCACTTTGCACTACCAAAACTTAAAGGGCTGGCACAAAAGTGGTATGAAGGCTTACCGACCGTTTTATTTACCTGGAAAGAGTGGCAGGAAAAATTGACCCTCGCTTTTCCTAGCACTGAGAATTATGGACAGCTTCTTACTGCAATGCTAGCAAAACGGGCGAGGTTTAATGATTCCTTAGAGGAGTACTATTACGATAAGGTGGTGCTTTTGAATAGATGCGGTATAGAGAGTAAACATGCTGTCGACTGCATTATTTACGGTATTGAAGACCGCAGTGTAAGACTGGGGGCCGAAGCGGCCAGATTTAATACACCTGATCAGCTGTTACCTTATTTAAAAAGCGCTAAAAGTAATGCAAATAGTTCGCAAACATCAAATAGTCAGTCGGATCGCAGACGTAGACCAAATTTCGGTGATAACAAGGTTGATCCGCCCGGTAAGGAGGCGCCCCGTAATGTACGTTGTTACAACTGTCAGGAAGAGGGACACTACAAGTCCCAATGTACGAAACCGGTTGTCAAATGTGACCGCTGTTCTAAGTTTGGTCACAGTACAGATAGGTGTAGGTATGAAGTACAATCCGGTAGGGACACAAAAGCACCAAAGCCCGTCATGTGTGTTGACGTTGAACCAGAATCGTCAAAATATTACAAGAACGCTCTCGTCGATGGACATCGGGTTCAATGCTTCATTGACCTTGGTAGTTCGTCTACGATTATGAGCTTGTCAGCAGCACAAAATTTGGGTCTCAAAATAGAAACTGGTGCGTCGTTATCGCCTTTGATTGGTTTCGGTGACGGCATGGTTCAACCATTAGGCATTTGCAAAGCTGAGATAGAAATCGATTCCATAAAAGCGCTGGTAGACGTGGTTGTTGTCCCAGATAGAATTATGCGCGTACCTCTTTTCATTGGGCATACTTACACTGAGCAGTCCCACATAGTAGTTGTGAAGGATAGTGATACACTGACTTTTAAATCAAAGGATGACGTTCCTAACAACCCTATCAAGTTAATATGCTCAGAAGATGTGGTTATAAACGGACTAACGATGGTTGATGTTGTTAACGATGACATCACGTACAACGGCGAGGTTTACATAGAGGGTAGTAATAGGTGCCAAATAGGCCGAGAATATTATTTACTTCCGGGATTATTTACGCTCACTAAGGGTAACGGAGTAGCATTGGTTAAGGGCATAACAGCACAGCCGTTTCTCATTAAGAAAGGTACATTAATGGCTAGGTGTAAACGCGCACTACCAGATGAGTCGAAATACCCACCTCCAAATGTTTTACACGTCGGAACAGTGGGCACTGTTAGGACAATTGTAGAAAACGATCTAGCAACCGATGGCACCTTGGACACTGTTTCGATGTCAAGACTGTTAGAACTGCTAAACCGTTACAAAGCATGTTTTGCTTTTGACTTACATGAACTGGGCAAGACCGACTTGATTGAGATGACCATCGAATTACAAGATCAGGAGCCGGTCGTCTACAGACCATACAGGCTTCCGTTCTGCGATCGAAACAAGGTTCAAGAAATGGTTAAAGAACTTGTCGACTGTGGTATAGCTTGACCCTCCACGTCGTCTTACGCCAGTCCGATAGTCCTAGTTAAGAAAAAGACTGGTGACGTCAGACTATGCGTCGACTACCTTGCGCTAAATAGGAAAACGGTCCGCGAAAACTTTCCATTACCAAGAATTGATGACCAGCTTGATGAACTGGCAGGTTACAGCTTCTATACTACGTTGGACCTAGCGTCCGGATACTACCAGATCCCAATAAAAGAATCCGATCGTCATAAAACTGCTTTCGTTATACCGGGGGGGCAGTACGAGTTTTGTCGAATGCCTTTCGGGTTAGTTAACGCACCATCTACGTTCATGCGTATGATTAACTTGGTAATGGATGGTTCGAAGCGACTATCAGCCGAGCAGGAAGGTACTAGAGGTCCAACTGAGAAGGTAGGGTCAGCGTACATGGATGACATCATTGTTCCATCTCGTTCAGTTGATGAAGGTCTAAAGAAATTGGAAGTTATGCTTCAGCTCTTACAACAATCGGGACTCACGTTAAAACTCTCAAAATGCTGCTTCTTTAGCAAGACAGTCGAGTACTTAGGATTTCAACTGAATTCTGAGGGCATTAGACCAGGCACACGGAAGATAGAGGCTGTCAGGGATTTTCCAGAACCTAAAAATCAACATAGTGTGCGCCAATTCAATGGGCTTTGTAGCTTTTTTCGGCGGTTTGTAAAAGGTTTTTCCATGATAGCAAAACCACTCACCAAATTACTTAGAAAAGATGTTTCTTGGGTATGGAGCGATGAGCAAGTGGAGGCGTTCAACACATTAAAGTCAGAACTGCTGCGTAAACCTACACTTGCATTGTACAACCCCAACGCCGAAACAGAGCTTCATACAGATGCTTGTAAGATAGGAATAGCCGGAATCCTGATGCAAAGGGACGGAAACGGAATACTTAAACCTGTCGCGTATTTTAGCCGCCAAACCACTACCGACGAACAACATATGACCGCATACGAATTAGAAACGTTGGCTGTAATAGCATCGTTGCAACGATTCAGGGTTTATTTGATAGGGATCAAGTTCAAAATATTTACGGATTGTAATTCATTAAGAGCCACTTTCCTAAAACGAGACCTCATTCCGCGCGTTGCCAGATGGTGGATTTCGATGCAAGAATTCAATTTCACAATTGAATATCGTCCCGGAAAATCAATGGCTTATGTTGACGCTCTCAGTAGAAATCCACCTTCTGCCAAATGCGCGCCGGTGAATGCAATCAAAGAGGTAGCTGACGTAGACTGGCTAACTACCGTCCAAAACGCAGATACAGAAATACAGCGCAAAATATCAATCGTAACAGACCCTCAGACTGAAGATGTTGTTGATATAAAAACTAATTACGTAGTTAAAAATTCCAAATTGTATCGTAAAACCGAACAGGGCGAAAGGTGGGTGGTTCCAAAAGGCGTGCGCTGGCAGATTCTTAAACAATGTCATGACGACATTGGCCATTTTGCATTTGAGAAAACCCTGGCAAAAGTGAAGGAAACTTATTGGTTCAGTAAATTGAGACGATTTGTACGAAAGTACGTCGACTCTTGTCTAGAGTGTAATTACGCCAAATCAAACTCGGGAAGGAAACCGCCACTTCATCCTATACCCAAGGATGATACGCCCTTTGGAACCCTTCACATTGACCATGTTGGTCCTTTTGTCAAAAGCACAAAGGGTAACACTCATCTGTTGGTCACCATTGACGCTTACAGTAAATTTATTATGTTAAGTCCAGTGAAGAGTACAAAAACGTCAATTGTGATTGACAGATTACGTGAGTACTTTAGCATTTTTGGGATCCCTAAGAGGATTATTTCTGATAGGGGATCATGCTTTACAAGCCATAAATTTGTTGAGTTCTTGGATAAATTGGGTGTAAAGCATGTTCTAAACGCCGTCGCCACGCCGCGGGCAAACGGCCAAGTTGAGCGGTATAACCGCACGTTACTGGATGCTCTGACGGCGAAATGTGTAGGTTCGGATGAACGCAAATGGGACAGCCATGTTGCAGATGTCCAACTTGGCCTAAATAACACCATCAATAAGGGCATAGGAAAAACCCCTGCGCAGGCATTGTTTGGGACTAATTTGACTAGTATGACCGAAGGTAGAATTAAATTGTGCATAGACAATGAAAATTTGACTGAAAATACTTCGATAGACAAGATTAGAGAAGATATTAACGAGTATATAAACCAATATCAAGACAGGCAAAAGACGGCTTATGACAAAAGGTCGTGTAATCCAAAACAATTTCGTGTAGGTGATTTAGTCAGCATTGAAAGGGAAGTGCAGTCGACTGGGCAAAGTAAGAAACTGGTCTCCAAATTCCAGGGACCGTACAGGGTGACAGCAGCATTGGGAAATGACCGGTATCAGGTAGAGGATACTCCCATTACGCGTAAAGCTAATCGGCGTTACACCTCTGTTGTAGCCGTAGATAGAATGAAGGCATGGTTGCAGTTCAGCAGATCTGATGTAGATTCAGAATCGAGCGCTGAAGAAGATAGTGTGATGAATGATGGTGTATGATTGTTGTTTTTTTTTAATTTTATTTCAGACCGTGGTTTCAAGGTAGTAGCGACTTGTACCATGGCAGGTTTTACAAGTGAATTCAAGGTAGTAGCGACTTTTTTCACACAGTTTGTTTGGTTTCAAGGTATAAGAAACTTGTAACAATATCTCTCGTTTTGTTAGGCGGTTTCAAGGTAGTAGCGACTTGTCCCGCCAATTTTGATTATTATAATCAGGATAAATTATACATTAATATTTCACGTTTGTTAGGCGGTTTCAAGGTAGTAGCGACTTGTCCCGCCAATGTTGATTTAATTATATTTAATCAAGATAATTAAGGAATAAATAAAGTTAATTTGAATTGTTCATTAAGTTGGTTATAAACTTATAACACATAGTATTATATAAGTTTATTTGAATAATCTCAGCAATTTTATTATATACCTAACAGATGTTGATTTTGGATTGTACTGTTATCATAAGGTGGGTAGTAAAATGTATCAATCATCTTATGTAAGCATATACTGAGTTAGTAGTACTGAGCTGTAGTTAATTGTATATTTGTTTATGGGACATATTAATTAACGATTGGTCAAATTACAATATATTACTCCACGAGGACGTGTAGTTTTGGCGGATGGCCGATTGTTAGATCAGATCATGATATGTTATTTTATAAATAGTCTCAATAATATCTATATGGTTAATTTTAAACTATTTCCTCATTCTAATTATTGTACTACGTACCAATATCCGCCGGAATGTCATCAGTATAAATTCCATTGTCAATAAGTATTTTTATTTTTATCAAAGTTATCTATGTATTTAATTTGGAGTGGAAACGTTATAATAATAATATTATCATATTATAACTTTAACCAGAAACGTCTTGGATTTGATTCTGATATTTAGTTAAAATAAGATTGTGAATTGATTTGACTTCCGGCAGACATTTAATGCAAGTGTATAAATGGCTGGCCCGCCGGCACTCCGGCAGTCGGTTGTGAGATTTAAATGTGTCAAGTCGAAAGTGAAAAGTGAAATTAATAAATCAGTTGTTAACTTCGAAGTGCTGTGGTTTTATTCCTGGACTGTCTAACAATAAGCACATGTAAAACAAATATAATGATAACTGTAGCGTATTTCATAATCTAATTACAACAAAGACAAATGTGATGAAAACACCTTTCCCATTGGTCAGATCGGAGATCGAACCCGGAACTTTTCCCTTACCCTACATCTCAATTACAATCAAAACTCAATTAAACTCGCGTTCCGGTCGCGAACAATGCAATCATCGCGAAGTTAGTCGAAGGGCGAGCGTCCCTTAAAATTTAATGAAACAATTCCGTTATCAAACCCCGAGGCTCCAGGTAAAAAGGTGTTAAGGTTGACTTGTTCAACGTTTCGGAGCTTTTAAATACAAAAACATTAAAGTTTATTAAAAAATTGTTACATACATATACATTCACGTCCTTCAATCCCTTTGGGTGTGGAAAGAACTTTAGTACGCACAAAAATGCCTTCTAGGATATTTTTAGCGTGAATATTGGGGTTGGTTGGTTGTGATGTTATATGGAACATTGGTGACAGGTTACTAACTCATTGCTAAATAGATTTCATTGACCCCCCGGTCTCTTTTTACGATGCCGGAAGAACGGCAGCTAGTTAGCATTCGTTTGATGTCCCAAACTAGCAGGATCGAAGTTAAATTATTTAAGAATACAGTATGAGTACGACCTGATTTTGGATAACTAATATTTTTACGTTAAATCTTAAACCAAGTAGGTTTCAAACTAAGGTTAGCGTTTTTACCTTCGTTTTTGGGGAGTGTTTGGCTATATTAAACGTAATTTTCACGAGATCGCGAGCACACTTGAAAAGGAGTGTTCTATGTAATAATAAGTATGAATACATTTATAATGATGTTCTATGTTCATGTTGTCTAAGTAATAAGTGTTCTATACAATAAGTCGGTTTTCACTATGCTTTATATAACCGATGAAGTCATGTTAAATGAAATTTGCCATATCATTACATGTTTCGGGTGAGTATTGAATGAACTGGGCTCTTCCATGTTGATTCCCAATTCATTTGCCTTCACCTCATTGATTCCAAATCCGGCAACTTCCATATACCCTATAATAATACGCACTAAGTACGCAGTGTAAACTTCATCCCAAAAGTGCGGCCAAGTCGTAAATCAGTTGAGACGGCGCGTTTCGTTTCGCGATGTGATTTACTGCGTTCATTTGCGATTCCGTTTGGCGGCGCCACTTGCTATTACGGCCTTCTTTCAGGAACCTAATCGGGGATTCTGTGTACATAGACTTTTATACACACTCATATTTTTATTTACTGTATGAGACCGGGTCGTACCATGATAGAATTAAATAAAACATCGCGAAGAAACCTACCTGTTCCCCGAACAGATAATAGTCAGTGCTTGTAAATGGCGACATGGTTTACTACCTATCACATTGAGTACTAACTATCTGGTCAACACGTGGGTTCGTCCTCCGCGATTGCGGAGATGCATACCTGAACCTCTGACTACCCCACACGGGTTAATAGTCGTGAGCTCGTTTGTCTTTTTCTTTTTTTTCTGTCAGTAATGAAATAAAAGATGGTATACAAATATCAGTTCTAGGATGCCTAATCGCTATCTACCTAATATAGAATTAAAGATACATAATACAACTTTGCGTTAAAATAACAACTCATTGCTTCAACTCAGATAAGGTAGACAAACTCCGGTCCGGCTAACTTAGCCCTAACTTGAGTAGTAAAGTTTCACTTTATTGCTTTACTTATTCTTGGCATCTCAAAGTACTTTAGGACTCGCAGTTAAGATTAGGATTTTGTGAATTTTTTACAGCTCTGTTAAATGCTATCTTAACTTATAAATATTAAACATCAACGGGGCTTAATTTCTTAAACACATGCCATATGGTCAGGTACCTTAAAAGGTTTAAGTTGTGGAGAAATCTCATAATAGCATACATGATTGAAATATGATACATGAATGAAGATCCTTGGTAAATTAACGAATATTTTAGTTTCCTCTAACATCATTACATTTTATTGAAATACAAACGCTTTAAACATGATTATTAATTCTCAAAGGCTAGTATTTATAGAAACATAAAACAAAATTCACACCTATAATACGTAACTGTTTATCAAAATACATACATAATACAGTCCCGACCCAACCCAAACCTTTGCAATACGTTAATCTATATTGCTAGTGTACATTTCAGTACTTTTTATGTTTATTAAACATCTTCCTTTATCAAACAAACAAACACACACGCTGGCTTTACTTTCACACCAAAACCTACAAATATCCGGCCCAATCAGCCCCTAATAAGCCTCCATCAAAGCTTGCCTACAACTTTAAAAACCTTCATAACCAGCCGTGACAAAGTAACGGAAATTGCTACGAATTCCGTAAACGGGCGTTCCACTTGCCCCCGTCGAGTTTCAGGATATTGACACTTATCGCTATGAAGCTCTCTTACTTACCCTTGAAACGTTACAATGGGCCGATCTGCAATCAAAGGAAAGGCGTATTAAAGCTTGCTTCTTATGGTGAATAAGCTATGTGAGAGAATACGTCAGTAGGTTGTATAATTAATAAGACTTAGGCTTGATGTGGTAAATAGTGTTTTGTGACAGTCAGATAGACGCTATATTGAAAAAGGGTGACGTTAGGAGTACCTATAACTGCTTAGTGTGTATGAGAAGATGTGGGAGTGTCAATGAAGCGATAGTGGTCTGTCAAGACCGGGACAGATGGGGATCCGTGATTTATGCCTACCCTTCTACAGGGAATTAGGCGTGATGTGTATGTATGTATGTGTTATTTAATCAATCAATCAATCAATCAGCCTATGACAGTCCACTGCTGGACGTAGGCCTCCCCAAGGTAACGCCACAAAACACGATCACTCGTGGCCCTCAGCCAACCACTACCAGCGACCTTTTTCAGGTCATCAGTCCACCTGGCAGGGGGGCGTCCTACACTACGTTTACCGAGACGCGGTCGCCATTCGAGAACCGCTTTGCTCCAACGGTCGTCGGTTCTGCGACAGACGTGACCGGCCCACTGCCACTTCAGCTTGCAACATCGATAGACAATGTCTACGACATTGGTTCTCTGCCGGATAATCTCGTTCCGGACTCTGTCCCTTAACGAGATACCCAGCATCGAACGTTCCATTGCCCGCTGAGCGACATGTAATCGGTGAGCCAACCCGACTGTCATGTTCCACGTCTCGGCACCGTATGTCATTACAGGTAGGACGCACTGATTGAAAACCCTGGTTTTAAGACACTGCGGTAGTGGCGACGAGAAGATATGACGCAACTTCCCGAATGCTGCCCAGCCCAGCTGCACTCTTCTGGAAATCTCACGCTCGAAGCTGTCCCTACCCATTTGTAGAACCTGGCCCAGGTAGACATATTCCTGGACCACTTCGAGCGTTTCTCCATTGATCGTGATCGGCCCCGGGACAACGAGCTCATTGAACATGACTTTTGTCTTGTCCAAGTTCATCCGGAGACCGACCGACCGTGAGGCAGCGTTAAGACTATGCAGCATTCCCTGTAAATCCTGCAGCGAATCCGCCATTATGACAATGTCGTCAGCGAAACGGAGGTGCGTGAGGTATCTGCCATTGACATTGATACCCATCCCAGTCCAATCCAGAGTTTTGAAGACGTCCTCCAGTGCGTTCGTGAACAGTTTCGGGGAGATGACATCCCCCTGTCTCACTCCTCTGAGCAACTGTATAGGACTTGTCTTTTGGTTTTGGACTTGAACAGATATCGATGCCACGCTGTATAGGCTCCTCAACACCTGCACATAACGCCAATCGACCTGGCATCGCTGCAAGGATTCCAGAACAGCCCAGATCTCGATGGAGTCGAAGGCCTTCTCGTAGTCCACAAAGGCAAGACACAGCGGCTGGTTATACTCATGAGACTTCTGTATAACCTGCCGCACTGTGTGGATGTGGTCTACGGTACTGAAACCTTTTCGAAATCCGGCCTGCTCCGGCGGCTGGAAGGCGTCAAATCTTGAGGCCAGACGATTTGTGAGCACTCTCGAGAACAACTTGTAGACGTGGCTTAGGAGCGCGATAGGCCTATAATTCTTCAATAGGGCCTTGTCTCCCTTTTTGAAGAACAAGGCCACCACGCTCTCACTCCACGCCTTCGGGGTAGTCCCATTAGCTAGGACGGAATTAAATAGGTGCTTGAGCTTCTGCAGGACTGGAGCTCCTCCCGCCTTTAGAAGCTCCGAGGTTATTCCGTCTTCGCCGGGAGCCTTCCCATTACGAAGTTGTTTGAGAGCGCTCCCAATTTCGTCTTCGTCCACGAGCGGGAGATCATCAGTGTAGTGGCGCACCAATGTGGCTCTTGGGTCCTTCGCATCGGGTGGAGGCTTCGGGGCATGCGAGGAGTATAGATGGCCGTAAAAGCCCTCAACCTCTTTAAGAATCCCCGGAATTGAAGTGACGGTTCTGCCCTCTGAGGTTTTCAGCTTCGTCAGATTAGACGTACCCATTCTTTTACAGAAGACTTTCGACCCCCGATTCTGCTCAATGGCCTCTTTGATGAGTTTCGCATTGTAGCTTCGGAGGTCGCGTCTCACCGATTTTCGGATAGTTTTATTGAGACGTTGGGTATCTGACGAAGCTCCCTCTGGCAATTCACGTCGAATCCGCATCAATTCCAGGGTTCCGCTTGAGAGTTTAGACCTTCGGCTGCCTCGCCCTCCCATGAAGCATCTTCCACCCACTTCGCGAAGTACCCTCACCACATCATCGAGGTTCTCGTCAACACTTGCCGTGGTATTCAGTGCTTCGAAGCGATTGCGTAGTTCCAGCTGGAACGCTTCAGAGCTGTGCACGGATTGGAGCATCGTTGGGCGAAGAACGGATCGTCTTAATCGGCTTCTCTCGGCTTTAAAGTCGAAATTCAGGGTGCCTCTCACAAGGCGGTGGTCACTGCCGGTCTTAAACCTATTGACCACTGAGACATCCCTGAACACGTACTTCCTGTCTGCCAAGATGAAGTCGATTTCGTTCTTCGTCCTACCATCTGGGCTCTGCCAGGTCCACTTCCTATGGGGCTTTTTCTCGAAGAAGGTGTTCATGCAGAACAGCCCCTCTTTATCCAGGAAGTTGACCAGCATCTGCCCTCTGGCATTTCTGCATCCAACCCCGTGCGCTCCGATACGCGATTCATCGCATTCGCGCACTCCCACTTTGGCATTGAAGTCCCCCATGACAACGGTGTAGTGGGTCTTGGTGGTGTTATGCATCGCCTTGGCGATATCTTCATAAACCACCTCGACCTCACTGTCTGGGTATGCCGACGTCGGCGCATATACCTGCACGACCTTAAGAGAGTATCTCTTGGTCAGTTTCAGTACTAGGTACGCTACCCGGGTCGACACACTCGAAACCTCCAGCACGTTGTCACGGAGAACCTTGTTGACGAGAAAACCTACGCCACCCTGTGACTTCTGGTCGCCCTCCCGGAAGTAGAACAGATGGCCTGATTCTAGGGTAATGGTGTCCTCACCAGATCTTCGGACCTCCGATATCCCCAGAACATGCCACCTTAAATTAGTCAGTTCTACCTCCAGTTGCGCCAGGCTTTCGTCCAACCGTAGACTGCGTCCATTGTACGTCGCCAGTGTCAGTTTGTGGCAGCTGTCCGTAACCCGGGGATTCTTAGCACCCCCTGCCCTACCGTAACCGAGACCGCTGCCGTGGGCCGGAATAGTAGGGCGACCGGGAACTGGGGGCCATGTGTTCGTAACCTTTCTCATGGGGGGTTATTGCCCTTACTCACCACGCTGGGCAGGCGGGTTGGTGAGCGCAGAACGTAGCTCTTCGCACCAGTGACGCTGCTGCCCGTCACTGGTCTGTTGCATTTAGCCACGCTTGATTAAGAAATGGTTATACCGCCATTTGTCGGTCGCCAGAGCCTCGTTAGTTATAAAGCAGGATGCACCACGGGCAGGTGTTATTTAATGGCGAAAGTATATTTATATACAGTGTATAATTATTTGATCGTATATCAAACCCAGATGATCTACAAAGGGGATTACAGACATGATGAATGTGTCTAGTTGGTTATCAAATGTCCAAGTCACCGAAACAAATATCATGAAACAATACCATAAGAACTATGATAGAGGTATAATATCGCGAAGAAATCTTTAGCAGATAAAACAATAAAAGCCTATAAAATTTATTAAAAAGTCTCGCAGTCGGTAGGATTCGAACCTACGCTCCCAGAGGGAATCTGATTTCTAGTCAGACGCCTTAACCGCTCGGCCACGACTGCTATATCATTCAGTTCAAAATACTAATACACATTCACACGTTAATCCATGGATAAACAGAGTAATAAATTAAAAACGATATCAAGAGATTACAATGCTTTAAACAATTGTGTAAATAGAATTAAAATTAATCCAATTGCATATTAAATGTGTTACTATGTAGATATCGAAGAGACATACACGTCACGTCCGATTATAAACAGATGGGTGATAATCAAAGAGGTTTTTCAGGATCAGGACAGCTGGAGATCCGTAATCTCTACCTACCTTTCTACACGAAAAAAGGCGTGATGTATATGTATGTGGGATAAACAAACCAATTTATTTTGTAATTTCTATTCTTTACCCATTCCTAACAAACTACTTTACATCACTGGCATTCTACATACATAAACCTACATTAAAGGGAATTAATTTAGTCTTCCATGATCCTAAAAGCTATATCCTTTACAATACGCACCGACCAAAATCAGGAATATTAGTAGAGTGAAGTATGGTGTTTCTTGTAATGGGGATACCATCCCATCGCTCATTAGCAACCCAAATCACTCCCCTGGGTTCTAAATTAGACAGTGCTTAAGGAGGTCGAAAGATATATATTCAGTCACCACTGGTTTTCGGTTAATCACTCCCCTAATAGGACTATAGGGAAAGACCCTTTAGTATCATGTAGAATCAAGTTACGCAAAAACTCATTATGTATAACTATACATATACGAGTATTTACATATTATACAAGCAGTAACTATTACCTGTTGAGATAGATTTCAAGTAATATCAAATATTTTGCCACATTTTTATTTTCATTGCATGAAACATAAGATGGCACTGTAATTATAATTTGATTTTTATATCATATTCGTCGGTCCTATTAGTAGCAGGGTGATGTTATATCCTATAGTCTTCCTCAATTAATGGTCTATCTAACATAAAAAGAATTTTTGAATTCGAACCAGTAGTTCCTGAGATTAGCGCGTTCAAACGAACAAACAAACCAACTCCTCAGCTTTATAATATTAGTATAGATATACCATATATGAGTATATGAATATTCAGTATAGTTGTAATAGTGTGAGTGAAGCGAAAGTGATCTGTCAGGATCGGAACAAATGGGGATCTGTAATCTCTGCCTACGCCTGTATAGAGAATCAGGCGTGATGTGTATGTATGTATATTCAATCCAGTATTGAATATAGATAGGGTGTATGCGAGTATATAAAGTATAATCGTATAGTGGTATATAGTGTGTATGAATTTCAAGGAGTTAAACTGGTTTTACAGAATCACGACAAATGGGGATCGGTGCTCTCTACCTACCCCTCCGTAAGGATGACGTGATGCGTCTGTATGTATAAAATCAGGTCCTTTTATCTCTTACTTAATTACCAGAAGCACATGGACACAATATTTTCTTGCATTAGGATAACATTTGCCTGAAATAATGGTGTTAGATTGTCAATTATCGTTTTAAAACACACAAATATCCCAGTATTTTAATCGCCTCCTACATCGGAGACAAAAGGCATCTAGTTTGCTTTCTATTTTCAACTAAAATTTTCGCTACCGAAGTAACAACAATACTGTTTTAATTATAATCTCTAGAAACATTTTAATTAAATTCCAGTCTGGCTGGAATGTAGCTGTAATTATTATTTGATTATTCCTATTCTCAGAATAGACAACAATATTAATAAATTGTATTCAAACAAAACCTGGGCTAGTATGTTGTAAGAGGTGGCGAGGGATAATGGAATGTATTGTCTGTGTGTGGAATGTATGTAAAATATTGATGAAGGTTAGCTAGCCCATCGCCTAATAAAAGCACGTGACAGATATAGAGAGACGTAATTATATACTAGTATAAAAACGTGGCTTTGCAAATCGAGTACGCCGTTTTGACAAAATTGTCGCTATCCAAGCCATTAATGCCATCGTAAAAACGAAATACTGCATAAAATCGAATTTAAAATTTAGTGCATACAATACAAATTAAAAAAAAAATTATTTAATATAGCACAGTAATAGTACATTCATTGAACGTCGAAATATATTGAGTGGCACTGGTTGTCGTACAACTATGACTCTACCGTTGCGTTGGTTCGGAAGCCCTAGCTTGGCGAAGAACTAACAAGAAACTCCAGCCTCAGGGATATATATATATATATTACTATACTTATACTATTTGTATATTATTACTATACAACTCGGATTCAATATACATATTTTTATGATTTGTTATTAGAATCATGTTTCGATCGAGTACCTCTCTTCACGAAATTATTAATAGATAATTACGAAGTATGTCCTTCACAAAGCGTGCCCACTTAGCAATTACACCCCGTGGGTGTATCCAAATACCTGAGTGGTATCTCTGAATACATTATTTCGTTTGCTCGTCAAAATAAAACGAAAACTCTCATCACCCACTCTTCTCTTTGAAAGGCTGGGTGGGAGGCATTTGACAAGTAGGCTTTAGGCTTGCTTGTCGAAAATAGTTTTAGGGCCAATTTATACTATAGTATATTCGCTTTAAGAAAATAGTGACGTCATCAAGGTCTCCATGATTTAACCAATGAGATTTTAAAGGGGTTGTCTGTTATTGGTCAATGTGACTTCTTTTCTCATCTACTCACGTCTCATTGGTCAGTTTGACCTCTGATTATCATGACGTCACTATTTACTTAACGCGAATGGGCTATAGAGTCGAAGCGCATCGAAGCGTCTATCCAAATCTGAACATAACAAATTCAACCTTAAATCCACAGCGTAACGCACACATTACTTCTGCTTTCTATTTAATACGCGCGTCTTCGCGTGAAAACTTTGGCATAGCTTCGGTTTGGTTGTCAAAAGTAATATGTGCACTACACAGTGGAGATAAGGTTGAATTTGGTTTTTAAGTTTGCAATTGACGCTTCGCTTCGATTTAACTCTGTGCTACAGTCGTCTATGGTGCGTCAACAAAGTCAGCAGCTCAGTGAAAGTTGAAAATACAAATAATTATTTTCGGCTGAATGTTTAGTCAATTGTGATGCCAAACTGGCTAAATATGTTCGCTTTGGAATAGATTTGGATCCTCTACTGGAACGAACCGAAGAACAAGGAAGAGAGCAAGGAATTGGTGCATCGATTTCGTTTTTCTTCGGTTGAAGCGGTTTGCGGCGTTGGTGTAACCATGGCGATGAAATAACAAGAAGTTCAAACGCCGTGGCATCAGTGTTTGTACTTCAGCCGACATAACCTTAGTGGTGAATGGCTTAATAAAGAATATAAAAAAAAAACTCTGTGCTAGTGTAAATTAACGCTTAGTGTTTAGGTTTTTTAGGCGTCTAGATAATGATAGTATAATATTTGTCTTGTGGATTTTTCACGGTCAAGTGTAACAAACAAACAAACTTATGATTTATTATCATACATACATACAGCCCGTTTCCCTATAGAGGGATAAGCAGGCATCACGGATCCCCATCGGACAAAAAATTAGATATTTTTCTGGTTCATCACTAAGAAAGTAAGCGACAGCCAGTTGTATAAGCTAAAAATTTCGCATGGGATATTATTATTCAGTATTACGTAAGTATGTACAGAATTCAATAATTAAAATGTGATTAATAAGGGTATATACCTAAGCAATGTTTTTAATCAATGAACAGAAACAAAACTTCCATATAAACCTTTGTCGTATGATCATGTTCATGACCCCAAAGCCTTTGAAACTACAAATGGTTTCGTAGAACACATCGTTAAGTCTGTTTTTCGATACAAAGGTAGTAAAACTAAGAAAAATAGTGTAGAACGCGCAATCTATCATGCCAAACCAGTAGGAGCATTATAAATCTATAAACGCGTATATATTTTGTATCTTTATTTGTTTCGAAATTTAGGCATCTTCAACTCAATTCCCAAAACAGCAGTTTGTTATTCTCGGTACAATTAGCTTCAATTTCCATCTAAAAACAGGTAAGTAAAGGTTACTCTTAAGCCCACACAATTTTCGACAAAGTAAAGCCTGTGTAGGATGGAACAATACTCAGGCTAAATGTCAGAATGGCATTTGAGATAGAAACAACGAAAGGTACACAACTAGTAATCCCCTTGGGGTAGTTAGAACGTTGAGTGCCTACCTACGTTTTTAGAGTTTTTTGTAACTTAACATATAAACATACGAGTATTTTCAAGCATATACCTCCATACACTATCGATAGCCAGCTGGAACGATCCTGGCAAATCTCTTGCTTCACTCACACCTATTAACCTTCTCATACATGTTCTTCTATTCTTTACGCTGCGTACACTTAGAGAAGAATCTTTCCAATTTGATTTGTTTTAATGGATGAAAGGAGGGTTACGAAAGGAATTTATAGAGCCAAAGTGAAAGGTAGATTGGACGGGGTAGACCGCGTAGAACTTATACAGATCTAATTGATGTAAAATAGGCATAAAAAAGATAGTATAATCAACTGATATATTAGTTTAGGACATAGAGGCAGAAATTTTATCTTCTACAAAGATTAAATTAAAGCTTGTTACTAGCTTTCTTTGTACAAAGGAAGTTTAACATGAATAATGAATGAACGAATAAATAAAGTCATATTTCACATTCTCTTTGAAATAATACTTTTAGTATAATAATAAAAAATGTGACGGAGATTTAATAAATATCATTACCCGTCGCAAAAAGCCGAGTTAGGGCTGTCGCAGAAATTGAAAATAATGAAACAAGCATATTAAATACGCGTATACATTTGCAAATATTGGGTGATTTCTCTTAAGTTGTGAATTCAGTAAAATCATAACATAAAAGTAACTTTGCACTAGATGAAATTAATAATTATACTTTGGTGGCAACTCGGTTAGAGTTTTGAATAGTCTAACGAGAGCGTTTTAGGTATTATTATGGTCATAATTTCCAATTCGTGAACAAAATCTTGGAGCTAAGAAACTTAGCGACTGATTGTGAAATTACGTACATAAATATATATTCACGCTTCTACGTCCGCAACGGGATAGGTAGATACTATCGATCTTGAAAAATCTCTATTGCTTCACTCACACCCATTAACCTTCTCATACATGCTTTTATATTCCTCTCACACTACATACACCAAACTTAAGAAGAATGTCTCCAATTTAATTGTAAATAAATTAATTATTAGTTAATACAGGGTCACTTAATATCCCAAATCACCCAATTTCTAAATGATAAAAGGAATAATCCTAACCAATATTAACCTCTTAGTATTTTGATACCAACTACCGAGTTAAATCGCAGCTAATTACACCTTATCAATCCTTTAACAATCCAGTAGCAACCCTAACACGATCTACAGTTAACCTAATCTCCTGACTTATGAATATTTATTCCACTACCAACTCCTTGGTGTGACAGAGACGGCGATACAGCCTTCTCTCTCGCTCTCGCGATAAGGGGTTGATAAAGGGAAAATGGCTGCCGCGTTAAATGAAGCTGTCACGGGTGAAATTATGTTTACCTTTTTCAAGATTACAAAATTAAGTGGCTGGTTGATGTGTGAAATTGGGAGGGGTGCTTGAGACAACGTACGTAAGTAAGGTCTTAAACTCTTTCGGAGTAGTCTACACAATTTAATTGGGGCTGGTCTACTAATGCACTTATCTAAATCGTATTACAATATCTCTTCAGTGATGGTGTGAAGTTTTTAGAAAAATAGCAGTAGTGACCAATTTCGCCATGAATGGTGAAAACTGACAATTTAATTAATCCACTTACAACTTCACACCATAACAAAAGCGATATTGAACTTTTTTTGCTAAAATGCATTAGTAGACTTGGCCCCTGATCATTACGATGGTCTATGATCACTCGAGATCCATTTGTTACGTGCTTAACTGTATGTAACGTGACAGGTGGTTTACCATGCCTCCGTTTACGTCGATACTGATGATCGGATGAGAACCGTCTTACTGCCATTGTTAATAATTGTAAGGCTCAAGACGCTCCTGGTTGGGAACTTCTTTAGATTACACAAGAACTATCCCAACGGCCGTTCAAAAGAGGGACAGGCAGAAATCAAGTGTCCAATTTTTCTTCCATTAATCTGCTTAGGTGTATCGCCTATTTTGTGCATCATAAGATTTACTTGGATAACCTAAATGTAACCGCCATTCCACTTCACTCTTATTATATCTATCAATACTCTTTAACTAGTCAATCGATTACCTCGTCCAAACCATCAAAGTGTGCCCTTTTCTAAACTAAATCCCTCTTTTCCTTATCCCATTACTCAATGTCACTAACATAGTTCTCAACGACCGCATTTTATGCTATTAATTCTACTTTCAGTGTTTCTTTTACCACAATAAACATTCCTCAACATGACAAAACACAAACGCGTTCTTGACCATTAACCCTTGCGGGGCAGTCAGAGGTTCAAGTATCCATCACCGCAATTGCGAAGGTAGTAATTCCATGGACACCTCGAACCCACTTGTTGACCAGACAGTTAGTACTCAATGTGACTGGTGGTAAGCGATTTCGAAATTTACAAGCACTAACTATTACATGTTCAGGGAACAAGTAGGTTTCCTCTCGATGTGTTCCCTCCCCTACATCACTTAAAGTTAAACAAATATCTTCGCAATGTATCATTAGAGGCCATTGGCAATAGGATATTATTATTACCTCATCAATACCAAAAATACCTAATTGCATGATGATGCTTACACCCCAGCATTGCTTAACATCGAAGATCGACCGACAATGCGCGATATTACCATAGTGAGCATATAATTCAAGTGTGCGTACATGCAGAAAATATGACTACGTGCCGCGCATTCGTAGTAGGGAAGGGGTGTCCGTAGCAATTGCTAAATGTTAATTTTATTGATTTCATACGATATTGGGGAACGTGGGATTATTCGTAGTATTCAAAGTATTTGGAATTAATTAATTATCGGGCTAGCGGTATTATCACGTAGCCGCCATTTTAATTATAGGTAAAGGTAAATGTAGAATTAAAAGTAATATTATCACGACTGGGTTACGTTGTGGTGTTGTAAGAAACATTTATGTATTCGTATACATTTGGGTCATTTGAAGACCACTATTAACAGATAGTTGAAATGGGGATTAGAATTCATAACAATAAAATATCAAATTAGTTAAGGTCACCATGGTTGTGTATTTTACCCTAAAATGATTTTTATTTAACCCATTCATGGAATTAAAAAAAAAAAATTTATATCTCACTGACAGGGTTAATTATAGATCGAAATTACCTATAAATACTTATGGTTGTTACATATATGTAACAGAAAGATACTTTCTATTCTAGTAGTAGCAGAATTTCCTCTCTACTACTTAAGCTATTTAACTTTAAACATGTTAAACCCGTCTCGGTAGTTTGTCGTTAGACGCTAGATAAAGCCAATTAACCTATCTCAAGGGAATAATATGGCCAGAGGAGTCTTGTCTTTATAAAGCACATCTTAATGCTAAAAACACTCAAGTATATAGTTTTATAAAGGCTATGTTTGTATGTCTTATTTCAGTAAGGAACGTTAATACAGTGATGATTATCTTTATTTCTCCTTTGCATCTTTAAAGATTTATTAAGGGTTAAAGTTAAATAAGATCTATTGAACGTTAAAGAAACCTGTATCTTATATTCTATATCAATAGCATCACAACCCCTATAAAAGCAATTAAAAACTTTATAGTTATTTAGATTTTCACTTTCATTTGTGATTCATATAATTCCACGTACAACCCATACTAATAAAACAAAAAACAAACAATTTAATCCCAATTTTAAACCAATTTATCCAGCACCTGCTTCTACCAGCAGAGGGCGTTGCCCCTTCGCGAAATTACCCTGCCCCTCCCTAACCCCTCGATGAGACGGTTCCGCGAAAATTCAAGCCACCTTAACAAGACGTGTCTCGGTTGTTGATCCGCCGATTCAATTTGACATAATCGCCTTTGAATTATTCACGATACTGTAATTCGTTCGACGGCTTTCGGGTCGGGGACTTGGTTTGAATGTGACTAGCTGTTTTCTGGCATAACGTAGGAGGTCTATTTTATAAGATTGAGAAGTACACTCTCACTAATATTCCAATTTAATGCCATGACATTGCCAGATATTGAATCCTCCAGTCTGACCACCCAGAAAGAGATCTCATAATGTGTATGCATGTACTCGTATGGCTAAATAAAGTTTAGTTCGCCTAATTTTTTCTGTCTTTAGACTGCTGTGCCAAAATTTGACAGCAGCCACTTCGTATTTTACGTACTTTGCCCAAAGTATTTTACTTACGTATGAACGTACGTATTACTTACGTATTTTATTTGTTCAAACTACATATTTGTCAACAGTAGAACCATACCTAACAAAACACAGTCCAAAGCCACTTCTTACTCTTTGGCAAGCTTACTTGTCACCCCAACTAACATCGTGGGAACTAAGGCTTGCGCAAATTGCTCGTGTCACTCTGCCCTTGGTTCCTTGCTTTGAGCAACCCGCGTCCCATTGGTCAGATTTGCCCCTGACAGTCACTGGACGCGCATTGTTGTTTTAAGGGGATGGAGGGCGCGATTCTGCTTAGAGGGAACGGTTTTTAATATGTATGCGTGTGGAATACTGTGTAAAACATTGTACATATATATGACTTTCTTCGATTAACTAATTTATCAAAAAGTAACTATCAAAAGTTATTTATAGTATATAGGTTATTTCCACGAAGTTATCAAAGGGAATATTAACTTTGAATGCAATTAACATTTAGTGGCTTTGTGTGAAATGCTAGGAATAACGAAAACTAGTTTCTAGCATCTAGGATTCTAATAATCTTTTAAATTAGCAAGGCTCAAAAAACATCTTGTATGTTTATAAAGTCAATTGATCAGTTAATCATAACACAAAAGTTTCAAGTAAACGAAAAAAAAAACAATAAAACTTTTAATATAATTACATGAAAAAGTAAAACACGCTTAAATTCAAGTTGCATAAAATTTAATATCAATCACAACACACTTCCATACACATAATAATTATCAGAATGTTAGAGAAAATTATTAAACTTAACATATATACATGATTGATAACTAACGGGACTTATCGCGTAAGTTTTTAAATAATAAAATGAACTTTATTAACCCTAATTATTTATTTAATAATATAAATCCGGAATCTCTTAAAACTATACATATCCCCATATGTACCGATCCTGTCAATTAAGTTAAGTCTTCATTTAAGTTAAATTCCACCAATAGTAGAATCAAGCACCTCAGGGCGGGCGGTTTGTATCCGCCTGAGGCGTTTTAATATCGGTCGTCACTTTGCGGCGCGCTATATGCACTAAAGATTACATCTCCTTAGAATAAACATCGCGAGATACAGCTATGTGAAGGGGCTTTCAAGACATTTACATTTCCGCCTTCGTTATACAGCAATTTTGGGTTTAGCTGTAGGAATATTCATATTTTAGGCTTTAAAACGGCTAATATTGTACTCTGTGGTGTGTAAAGGCAAAATATCGTGATAAAACCTACTTGTTTCTTTAGATAGGCCGTTTAAATAGATGAAACGTAAACTACTATTAGTTATTGGTAACGGAAAAGTAAAAAGCCAATCAAGTTTACCACCCAGACCCAGGTGAATTAAAGCTCATCAATGCATAAAAACATTTTACGCTAGACGTGCGAATGATTATTATAGATGCGTGGAAGATTTTTAGTGTGTCAAAGGTCCCGTAGGCAGTGTAATAGCCGGGACTGGGTACACAACATTCGACCCGCATACAATAAAGAAAAAAATATTAAATCCAACCAGAAATTTATCAAAAAGTATCATACGTTCAAAGATAGTCAACACTTTTCACTACTAAATTTGTTAAGCTAATGTACAGCTATACTCTTAATATTATCACTATTTCAAACCTCCGAACTAGATGCTTTGAAAGTGCAGCCTCAGTATTCGATACATAAAGGCGCATACACACTTAGCAGACACGTGATCGCAATATATCAGTGGCGAAGTCGTTGTCTGCCGTACAGTCTAGACGACAACAAATTATTTTCTATTCGAAACTTTCCTAGCCTAAGACTGTAGGAATCTATGACTTCTTACCACTAGAATAGGTGAAGTTTTTCTATAAATAAACAGTACACAAGCCTCGAAACTTAATTAATATTAGCATTATAGTAATTTATGAATGTGAAATACAGAAAGTCGTCAGTGAATGTAGATTATCGCTATAAAGCAGATTTTAGACTAATGAAAGACTTAAACCGGGTGTGCATGAGTGTCATTGAAGCGAAAGTGGTTTGGATGGGGACAGATAAGGATCTGTGATCTCTGCCCATCCCTCTACAGAGAAACGGGCGTAATGTGTATGTATGTATGTCAATTAAATTATTTGAAAATTCATCGCTATGCAAGAGTATTAAGTATTGATAGATTCATTCATTATTCGAGAAAAAGAGACGTGGATATATGTAAATATATTCCGTAGATAAATTTAGTATAAATACGTATAATGTATGCCTTATACACGAGTATATATCCCCTTATATTTTAGTCTACAGAAGAAACGCTAGCTTTATGTAGCCAGACACTTTTTAATGACGTCGAGTCATTTAAACTCACTCTCAAAACCTCTCTTGAAATCACGCCCTTACACCCAATTTGAGCCTCGTCGACCTGTGTATACAACCCCACACATGCCTATACACACAAACCTGCCTATACGTACACACGCAAACATGGCTATACATACACACGTCGCTTGTTTGCGCGCCCGCGTAATTAACCATGAATTTGGTATGAACTTTCGACTGACTGTCACGGTGCACGCTTTCATATAACTGTGGCATGATGGTTTATGCATGTGTACTGATTCATATACATATACACATTTATGTATACATGTCGTAGAGGTGAAGATAATGTTATTATATTTAAGGTATATAAGGTCACTCATTTTCATTTATGAAGACTTTATTCTTACGTTATTGTAACAAGACAGTCTTGTAAAGAACGACCCAAAAGAGATTTATCAGGATCGTTCAAAGAGGTAATAAACATATAGTATCTATTGGGGACGTCTGTGATAAAAATCAGTATGTATATATCCTAGTATACTACGATTTCAACATACCTATTATTAAATAAAAAGATCTAATATCTTGCTACGAAAGTATTCACAATCATTGAAGCTTTATGATCAAGATATCATTACATTTACTTTTTTTATAAACTTTACATTGTAAAAACTCAAGCTATATTTTCACGTCGCAAACTCCGAGCAATAGTCACAATACAGCCTACGTCACGACTATTCAACAGACGGTTCGCAATCATTATAGCAGTTATACAAGATGGTAACCGAAGCTCTTACAAAATCCCTATTGAGCTAAAAAGGTCTCCATTTTTCAAAAGAGTTGTGACACCATTTTGTATTCGCGGCCGACCACTTTACTTTGGTCCCGAGCTTTTATAGGATGGAAAAAGATGCAAGGTTTGTACGACTGGCATGTTGTAAGAAGCGATTAAGGTGGTTGGGGTTAGTTAAGTTTATTTATTGGTTTTAGGAAAGACAACAAGAGATAACATACAAAACTAGATACTGAGTTATCTTACTTATACGCTAACATAGATAAAATAAGATTGATTTACAACTCGAATTTTATTCTATGTAGCATTACTATTCTATGTTAGAATCTTATTTCCTATCAATCAATTTTTGTGTAGAAACCTTTACTTGCCTAATAAATATACTTATTTATGAATATTTGTGTTTTTATTTTAGAACACTTCCACTTGTTCAGTCAGTCCCGTTCTACTCTGGGACGTAAACAGAAAGCTAACTAGCTGCCGTTCTTCTCCCATGTAGTAAGAGGCTACTAAGGAACTAAGAGTAGACGGAATCTATTGGGCGATGGGCTAGCAACTTGTCTCAAATGGTCCCCATTTTGACATCGCCATCCAAATATAGGAGATATTATATCGCCGTGAATATTTGCATGTATGTAAGGAAATGAGTTATATTCAGTGCTCTTATTTATTGAGGGTTATGATGTTAAGCGCTTTCCATATTCAGAAAGCCTTGAGTTTATAACCTCTGAGTAGTATAACTATTTTACGAGTACTACTCATAAATACGAAACACTCTCTAGATTGGACTAAGCCAAATGTACTAGGTTAGCAGAAATGGCGACCACCTGAACGCTTATCGGGTCCCAGGTTCGATTCCCGGTGGAGGCAGAGTTAAGAACTACGCTTTTCTTCTGCTTTCAAGTCTGGTCGTTCATAAATGTTTTTATACATATATATTTGTTAAATTTACGTTGACTGGTACCCTTAACACAAGTCTTAAATGAACTTACCAAGGAGCTAGTTTAATTAGTACAATAGTGTCACAAATATTATTTATTTATTATTATTATAAAGACGTGGCTTTGAAGACTATTATGGTAACTATTAAAATTGTCTTTCTGAAGTAACGATTTAACTCTATAAACTATATTTAAAAAGTCGAACAAGCAAGAGTCAATGGCTAGGATCGCAAAAAAGAAGGTATTTGTAATCTCTAGCTCCATTTTTACGACACTACAAAAGTCAAACAAGCGAAAGTTGATCGTTAGGGAAAAGTAGGGATTTGTAACCTCTACCTCTTTTATTACGACACTTAAAAAGATTATGTTTATATATAAAAAATCGACCAATGTTACTACTCAACCTCTAAACATCTTAATACGTTTTAGTTATTTCATATTTTACCTCACCCATCTATACGAGACGAAAGCTTAACAAACAAAATCGTCATAAAATACCAACAATAACAGCAAATTCCTACAGAATTCCCTTTCAAAACAACTCTACCCTAAAACACCCTACGAGGTAGTTTTCAAAACATCCTTTAAAGAGCATTGAGACATTCTGCGCCCTTTTTCGGGGCAATATCCCTCCAGAACCCCATATTTCCCTTAAGCACTTCGGGGATACCTTTGGGGTAGGTACAGGGTTGTCATCAATCTAGTAAAAACTACAAAAAAAAACCTTTTATTCACACTAGACGCAGCATATATATACAAATACAGAAAAGAATTAATTATATAATAATTTACATTTATGGAACCAAGCGCACATGGCAACCCCGCGCAAGTGTGAATAGGATTTGTCTCAGCTAATGTTGATTGTGTGAAATTCACACTGCCAACGCTAATATTCTGACTAAATGTATGCTCGTAAATACTTATAGACAGGTTGTTAATAAACACTACCTTATCACGTTCGGTGCTGTCTACCTAGACTTATACCTAATATGCCTTTGAAATTTCGGAAAGGGTTATTCAAGCCTCTGACTACCCCGTCACAATAAAAAAGGGAGCAGATAGATATAAGTTGTAAAGTATATGTTTATAAAACTGTTATTTCTATTATACCAAAAAGCAATCAGCTCGACACGTTGCCATAGGTAGATAATATACAATTAAAAGACAGGTTACAAACCAATCGCCTGAGTATTCCATGAACCTTAGTCCCTCAATCACCTCGAGCATCCTATGATAATATTATAGCAAGGTACATACATACATACACATCACGCCTGATTCCCTGTAGAGGGGTAGGCAGGTATCACGGATCCCCATTTGTCCCGATCCTGACAGACCACTTTCGCTTCATTGACATTCATGCATCCTCTCATACACTCCCGGCGATTATATAGCAAGGTACTCGTACAAAAATTCATGTAGGCAACATAGAAACTTAAATTCACACTGACAACATTGAAACAAAAACTTTTAGAATAGTTGGAACTAATTCAGCGTCACCGATCCGAGGGAGGGCCCAACCCTCGTTGACTGCAGCCGTGACATCGCGCTACTTAAAAGCTTGTTGGAACACTATTACTTTTGTCCGTGGAAATGAGGGCTCGTTACAGCGCGGCTTAATTAAATGAGTTTATATAGGTATGTTGGTGTTTAGAAAGTTGGAATAGTGGAATAGTTGGGTATGTGATAAATACATTAATTGGTATGTATTTCTTCTTTTTTCTATATTTTGAGGTTAATATATCTAAAGGGAGTAATTATTTAACAAAACTATCGATTCTGATGGTATTAGTATGGAATATTGGATAATAGTTACATCGCCATTTGAGTTTTATTTACACCTACTGGCTAAGTTATCTTCTAAATTACGCAAAGATAAAAGGCAGTTAGTTCTCGACTTTTAAATGTTATTTATACTGTATTGTAATTATGCAAAGGTGAAATCGTTAGCAATTTCCTTAGAATTCAGACTATAGCAGACCAATAAGTAATTTACCATTTTTAAACAATAACTTACTAACTATAAGTAAATAACCATATTTCACTCAATTCTTATCTGGTGTTAAATTAATTGCACTGAATTCAATTGAATTGAATTGTTAATTAAACCACATAGGCACCTCCTCTAGACACTCAGCTAAAGTGGTATCCATTTGTCTGCACAAGCTCCGTAGTCAATGAGCCGTGAGTTTTTCAAAGGCAGGAGGGTGTTCCTAATTTTATAACAAGGGGTAGCCTAGAGGTACAGTGGGCAACATTGTTTGAAAACAGTGCTTATTGAAACGAATTTCGTTGTATTCACTATGAGGATCATACTCGTATATATCACTTTATAAAGTAAAACAAAAACATTTACTTAATAAAAATTTTAAAAAGTAATGTTTGCATAATCACTACATAGTATTAAACAAAGTCGCTTTCTTTGTCCCTATGTCCCTTTGTATGCTTAAATTTTTGAAACAACACAACATAATTTGATGCGGTTTTTTATTATATACAGTGATTCAAGAGGAAGGTTTATATGTATAAAAATATCCATTAAATAGCGGAGTAGGCTATATCTTTTATACCTGTGCAAAGCCGGAGCGTGTCACTAGTACATTATAGACGTAGGTTTCCCATACACATCGTAATGTATATTTAGTTATTCGTCTTATTACAGACAGAGCACTTTCTTAATTTTAAGTCCATAGATTTGCATAGTAACGCTAACAATTCAAAGAGGATATTACAGCCTTCAACTATTTACACACATAGGTAATTAATATTACGACGAGATTTCGCATTCGACTGTAACACACAACAGCGAACATAAAGCGAAAACTTTGCGGACGGGGACATAAAATATGAAAATGGTTTAATACACTGATACATTATTTATAAGGGTCCTAAATCTGAACATAACTAGTAGATTTACCAACCTACTTGTTTAGCTACATATATTTACGTCCTTTCATCTTATTGACCCTCTTCGAGGTTATGTAAGTTTCTGTTATTAATTTATATAATACTAGCGACCCGGTCCGGCTTCGCACGGGTATAAAATATATAGCCTACTCCACTATTTAATGGCTGTTATTATACATATAAACTTTCCTCTTGAATCACTCTATCTGTTAAAAAAACCGCATCAAAATCCATTGCGGAGTTTCAAAGATTTAAGCATACAAAGGGACATAGGGACAGAGAAAGCGACTTTGTCTTATACTATGTAGTGATGCCATATCTAAGGAATAGTATGTCTCTTTAGTAGTTTCTCTCTTAAGACATAACATTTATTCATTGAACACGTAGTGGACACAAATTAATTACAAGACACAGAACTAATACCGTGTAGTGAAATGGATGAAACTTCTGTTATATCTATATTAATAATTTCATACATGGGTGAAGTAGACTCTATGAATAAATAATATTTGTTTCAAGTCTACAACACACACACAATCACATACAATCTGATTTTTTGAAGTATTACATTAAAATTTAATATCAGTGTTATTTGTATTTTTTCTGATGGTCTTTATGTGTTTATATGGCCCTGTCTAAATGCTAGGGGTAGAGAAAAATCTGACATAATCTCGTAATGGACGAGTGTAACCGAGTTTTCATACTATTTCATTCAGTAATTAACCACCATTATGTACCAAAAGAACTACTATAACATACTCGTATTACATTTCACATGTACCGCCATCTCTTGTCGAAGCTTAAATAATATCCTGTCTAGACAGCATGCATCATGTTTAGAATATAACATTATTCTTTGAAAGGCTATCAGAGCATTCTTACACACATAACACCCATTTCTGTTCAGAGGGATAGGAAGAGATCAAGTATCCCCATTTTTCCTGATTCTAGTTCACTGGTATGCATATACTTAGCAACCGTAAAACCCAAGAAAGTAGTCAGAAACTCGAGTTATATAATTCAACATATAATTGATCGACGCTTTAGTTTTTAATTTTGTTAATCCAGTGAATATTTATGCTAAGAAGTGAACTAGGAGATATTAAATTGCCAAGGTTCTGTCCCATCCAAAGGGATTTAAGGACGTAAATGTATATGTTCATAGTGAATATAAACTCTTAATAGAAAACAAAGAAAAAAATAAATTAAACTTCAATATACACCTAAAATCCACGAGCATATTGGTAGCTAGTTAGCATACATTCTTTTTAGAACCCACAGCGAGACATTTGCATCCAAACCACGTATACATTTGAGTGCTAACATCAGTTCTGGGAAACACAACTAAGCCAGTAACTCGTAGCAGCAGTATAGCCTTTGAAAATGTTCGTAGCACGTGATCTGCTACGAGATGAATTCACGTGTTAGGTGGCTTGTACATTGATTTGGATTTTGAATAATATTATATTAGAAATTCGATGTAGTTCAGTCGTTTGAGACTTGACTCTGTATAAGGGAGTACGAGGTTCAAATCACCCACTTAAGCAAGTACCAATGGAAATGATTTTTAATGAATTTCTATGTACATTTCCGCAATAAAAATACATTTATATAGGAATATACGAGTATGTGAGTGAAGTGGAAGGGTGGTTACGTAGGAGCTAGCCCAATAAGACATATGACAGTCAGATTGACGCTATATTGAAAAAGGGTGACGTTACGAGTACCTATAACCACCTAGTGTGTATGAGGAAATTTTAAAGCTTCGATGAAAGTGGTTTGTCAGGATCGGGAAAGATAGGGATCCGTGGTCTCTGCTTACCCCTCTTCAGGAAATCAGGGATGATGGATATGGATGTTGATTGATAGGATTGTAAAGGGAAGGCCGCTTAGAAAACAATATACAGATCAAACTCATATTAGAGTCATTACTATCAAAACGGATGTTCGTAGCGAGAAGAACAGTAGAGAATGTATGAGAAGGTTAATAGTTGTGAATAAAGGAACATAGATTTCTCATGATGATGTTCAAGATGGCGATCAGTAGAGTCTGCCCATCCCGTGGGGAAGAAAAAATGCGTGATCTTTTCTTTCCTTTCTACGTAAATTCACTTAAATCTGTATAGAACAATCATTTGTTACAGGTACAAAAATGCTCTAAAATTATTTTGAACAAGCAAATGTTACATGAATTTAATATTTACGTATACATATAGCCAACACCCGTAGCAGCCATAACACATGAACACATCCGTAGTACGCGCCACGTGCTACGGCACGGATACGTAGTAATAAAGTTTATTAAATGCGTTCAGTTGATTTATTTATAAGAGTTTGATTTATAGATACACATAAATCTTTTGTGCAATTTGGGACTTCAAAAGAAGGCACTAACATACAGATACAAATTACGCTTGATTCTCTGTAGAGGGGTAGGCTGACATCACGGATCCCCATTTGACCTGAACCTGACAGATCCCTTTCATTTTTGACACTCATACACTTCCTCATATACACTCGGCGGTTATAGGTACACCTAACGTCGCCCTTTTCCAATATAGCGTCTATCTAACTGTCATATGTGTTATTGGTAACTAACTGCTTATATTACCGGTATTATTTGATTAAAGAATATTAGACATAAGGGTTAAAAGGAAAAGTAGTCATTATAACTATAAAAATATTTTTACCTACCACTCCATAGTCAGTTTTAACGATATACCGAAAAACTCTGCTTGTTATAAAAATAACATATGACAGCTCAAAGCAAAGACATTACATGTAATGTAGCGTTTATGACTTACTGTTAAGCGGCATAATAAAACCTCGTCATTACCTGTAACAGAAAAAATGTTATGAGATCATAAATTATGAAAAAAATAAGTGATATAGTAAGGAAATACGATATTAAAAGTTCCTTCAAATAACGACATGACATGATTCAACATATTGGGGGTCGACCCAATAAGACAAGATAATCATGACATAATATTAAATATAGTGACCTTTATTCAACGAGTGTGTAAGAGGAGTTGTATGAATGTCAATGCAGCGAGTAGCTTGCCATAATCAAGATAGGGATGTCTTATATCTGCCTCTAAATCTAAAGGGAAATAAGTGTGATGTGTAAGTACAAACTTTGACTTAGATATATATATATCGCCATATAATACTCAAGTTAAAGATTTGTTAATTATTGAAGGCACCAATCATTGAATACCACCCTATAATTTAACTATCATCATCATACCCATAGCATCATCCAAACAGCTGATTAATCTACAAAAGTCCCCGACACGCTACCAACAAATGAGTATTAAATGTCAAAACCTCCTTTCTTGTCGAGGAACAAAAGAACCTCAATTAGTTCGTCTCTTTAGCTTGCTTTTTAATTTGGAATAATGCTACGTCTTTTTAAAGCATTCAAAAGAACGCTGGATGAAAAACTAATCATAGTTAATGGTTCTTTATGCAAATACTAATTCGTACAGGATAGTCTGAGACGTTGATAGAATGCTAACTAGCTGCCTTTCTTCATTATATGTTTGTAGGAGGTGACTAAGGGACTAAGGGTAATGGAATCTATTAGGTGATGAGCTAGATACCTGTGATCTATAACTATTATTGGGTGATAATCTAAAAACCAGTAATTGATTTCGTAAATTCAAAAACAATTTAATAATACGTATATTATATTAATTATAGAACGGTGACACTGATATTTTTTCTATAAGTGAGTTTCTATAGATATGATTTCTTAGAGCTACTAACCACTCTGCAAAGAACTAAAAGACGTAAATATATACGTATGTATTAATTCGAAAACAAACGAACAACATACACACATCACAATCATTCACGTATCCATCCCCATAATTACAGAATCATTGATTTCTGGCTGTATCAAAACCTTATTTCATCAGGTAGTGCTATGACGAAGCTCAATAGCTAAACTGGATCAGTTGACTCAGCAAAAGGGGTACAACTAACCGTCAAAACTTTACAGGGAGACGAAAGACAAATATTTGAGGACAAACTTAGGTTGATAGGTTACGGTAGTCGTAAATAACTTATGTGACATATGCACATAAATGGTATATTAATACAGTTAAAATTAAATTTTCGTCGTCTTATCATATCGTTCGCTCGTCGTAGCTCGTAGAAATGGCGAACTTTAGAGAGGTATCTAGCTAGAGATCATTATTATATTTGATTCCAGGTATTGAGAAGATCAATGGATGTGAGTAAAGCAAGAGATTTGGTAGGATCGTTCTAGGTGGCGATTGATTGTCTCTGACTATCCCCTTAGAGACGTAGAGGTTACATGTATTTCTAAAACGACCCTTATACACTATTTCATAATATGACTAAAACTCAAGTATATTAAATTAAATAATATATTTTCTTGTAATGATATTATTATAGCCAAAACATACCAGTAATTTGGCTAATATCTACATATTTGCTATATTAAATGCAATGGAATATTGAAATTTCAATGGTATTTTACGGCATTTTATCAATAAATATGTTTTGGCTTAATTATTGCATATTCGCGCTCAACTTAATTAAAACTGTATTAAATTTACGTAATAAGCTTTAATATAATCCCTATATAACTGTATTTCCAATTCATCCCCAATTAACCATTCATCAATCTACTATGTGAGTATATATGAACAAATATCGACCACAAACCACTCAGAATAAACCCATAGTAACGATGAATCAGCATATAAGCCAATCCTTTCGGTGATATTGCAGAATTTGACCAAATAGATGGTATTATTTCATACGCACACTCAAACCCGAAAACATGTACCGGTTTCATCAATTAATTGATGGTTCTTTTGGGAAATGAACCCGGGACTCTTGGTTTAGTAATTATTGTATCCAATGCTTGCGTCTATAAGGCAGTGATAGTAGTACAGTTATTGTAAATTTGGTTAGTTAGTAGGTTATGGATTGAATACCATAGAAGTATTGGGAAACTTCAGCTTATGGTAGTCATAAATGATGCTAATGTATATGAATATACAAATATACATTTAATTTAAGATCAAACTAAATTGGACCTTATATCATATTGCATATTTGAGGTTTCTTTTAATTAAAATTATATTTAAAATTATATGTCGCCAAAAAAACAAATAACCTTTAAAAACAAAGAAAACGACAAAACTATATCAAATTTATTTTATACACTCGAACTCTTTATAAACTCTCCCTACCCACTCCCAACATGCTAAAAACGACTAAGGGACACTTGCCCAAGGTCCCAAACCAAGGGCACCTAACAAAAGCCATAACCATAGCCATTAAAACACGGCTTATATTTGGCAAAGGCTAAAGTCGAAGAAAAGCAACAACTTCTCTGCCAACAACTTCAAATAGCTCATACACTGCATGGGAATGTACAGACGATGTCGCGTTATAGTTTTAAGAGATTCACGATTTATAGTTTAACCCTTTGAACTTTACGCCCTCTGTAGATCGAGAATACCGAAGTGTCACGGATTGGTTATAACTTCATAGTTCTTTGAAATATGACAAGATTTGACTAACAGAAACACTTTTCCCAACTAAAAAGCTGTTACCTATGAAAGGAATCCGGATGCCTCCCAAACTTCATTCTTAATTCCTTTTATAGGTAACTGGACATCTGAGAAGGGAATTTCTTTGTATACTTTCGTAATAAAAACATATTTCCGAAATGCGTCGAATTAAACGGTGAGGGAAAACATCGTGAGGAAACCTCGTCGAACAGGTAATAGTTACTGCTTGTAAATGGCGACATGGCTGACCACCTGTCACATTGAGTACTGACTATCAAGTTAACACGTGGTTTCGAAGTGTCTATACAATTATTACCTTCGCAATTGCGGAGATGAAAACCTGAACCTCTGACTACCCCGCACGGGTTAATGGTCGTGAATGAGTTTGTTTTTTTATTTTGTTTTGCGATTTATTCTAATGATTAATAACTTAACGGGATTTATCGCGTAAGTTTTTATATAATAAAGTTACCTTTATTAACCCGACGTTTCGGCTACGTTGCAGCAGCCTTGGTCACGGGCAGACTCAGTTTATTATGTATACTTTATTATATAAAAACTCACGCGATGAATCCCCTTAGTTATTAATTACAACTTTATGTTCAGACTCGGACGTAAAAAGAATGCTACCTAGCTGCCGTTCTTACCATGTCGTAGGCGATTAAGGGACTAGGGGGAAATGAGATAAATTGGGCGATGGGTGAGCAACCTGTCACCAATGTTCCATGTGAGATCACTAGCCCCAAATGAGTGTTAATTTAAAAAAAAAACGGTATCTATCGCGTATATCAGTAAAGTTGACCCGTGACCAAGACCATTGTAACATTACCGAAACGTCTGGTAGCAAAGGTAATACTTAGTTTAAAAAAATACGTGACAAGTCAATGTTTGCAACGTTACCATAAGTTGACTAACTCCTAACACATTTGAAACTCTGACTACCCTGCAAGGGTTAATCGCAAACTAAATATACTGTCCCCTCTATCAAACCTTTTTTCCTATAAAACCTTTATTAATTATTATTTACCATTATTACTATTACACGCGTTAATAAAGCGAAATTGTTTGAATCGGTACAGATGGGGATCCGTGATTTCCGCCAATCCCTCTACAGGGAAACGGGCGTGATATGTATTTATATATTATCATAACATAAACATACGCTTCACGACTTGGGTATACACACTCCCTTTTTTATTATGGCGGGGTAGTCAGAGGCTTGAATGCCCATCTCCGAAATTTCGAAGGCATGTTAGGTATGGGTCATTCGAAGCCCGCGTATCACTAGATGGACAGCATCCAACGTGATAGGTAGTGAACCGTATCGCTGTATATAGGCACTGACTATTACCTATCCTGAGGGATAGGCAGGTTTCCTCACGATGTTTTCCCTCACCGTTAGCGACTGTAAATTATGTACGTAAATGAAAAACACATTTAAATTTCATTAATTGGTACATGCCAGAGTCGGGATATTATCATTATTTAAGTTATACTATTTACCCTTTATTAATATGAAAAAGGTTAGCATCCCTTCGCCTGTACATGAAGCAAGCTATGCAATGTGGTACCAAGCACGCATCGACCGGGCTCCGGTGCCAACTTTGACTTCAGAGCTTTTAATATGGGAGTTTCGTTCACAAGTAACGCGACTTTAATCCCCTGTTGGATAGACAGACTCGCTGTGCTATTTTGGCACGAAAGTAACATAGTAGTTTGACTTTTATGTAAGAGGCGAATAAGAGAAAGAGCATCAATATCGACAGCTATATATATGTCAGGCAAATGTTTTGACTTTCAATGAATGTACTGTACTTGTACTTATGTTGAATAAAAACATTTGACTTTGACTTTATATATACGTGGTTCTGTCTACCACAAATGGGATTACGGAAGAGTATTAGAAATGAATTAGAAATACTATAACCATTAAGTGTAAATGAGAAGGTGATTTAATGTAACACAGTTTCGACGTAAATATATTATGCTACAATGCAGAAGTTAGTTATATGTATAACCGCCGAGTGTATAGAAGTGTATGGATATCAATGAGATGAATGTGATTGTATGTATGGATATAACTATGTAAGCTTTTTAAATCTAAAGTATATATTATATAAGTAGGGCATGATGTGTGTATGTATAAATATATAAGTCTTAAACGTTAATTGATTATACAAGCTATATAAATCAAGATTTAATCTCGTATCATACCAAATCACACTTTACGCTAACAAATACCCTGTACAAATCATTACAGCTCACAAAGCGTATGCCTGTTAACCAGTGCAATAAAGACAATAGGCTTTCATCCTGACAATAGAGCCTTAAGCAAGATAAACACTGCGCGTCAGGCAAGCAAACATGGCTCCACGGTGAAAACCTTATTACACGGTCATTGAACACCGCATAGTCAGTGTCGCCATCTCGTGACGATATAGAGACAACTTTGGCATTTAAAATGTTATTAAACAACGCGTATATTTAACTTGGTTTTATTAATTTTAAGTATATATGTAAAGGTAATGTAAGAATTTTAGGTATGTGTAAGATTAGTTAATAATCTACGTATGCCTATTGCCTGTAGAGATAAATGGTCAATAGGCTACCTATCGTGAGAATGGGTGTTAAAATATATTCCGTAGTATATAAAGGCTGTCTAGAGAGCATTCACAAATACTTGCTATTAACAATGTATTATAAATCTATTTATAGACCTACCTATTTCCGTAACTACATCATATTATATACTAACCTGGTATATATAATCAACTATCCTTTTAAGAGTACACAGAATACCAAATTACACAGAAATATCAAGCACTAAAACACAGGGAGGATAGACGAGCGGTTGCAGCCGCTTTGAGGGCTGGACTGCCGGCGTTGGGTGCGCAGAGGGGATGCGCAGAGACTTGGCATAACCCCATCAAGACATCTTCAATGGCATCTGTAGGGAACTGGGCTGTTTTAATTAGATTGCCTCTACAATGAGCCTTTTACGGTTGTTGTATTAGGATCTCTGTTGACGTGTGATTCTGTTGAGGTTTCGTAATATAAATGTAGTTAACGGGAAGTCGAGGTTTTATGTATCACTGTGATTGGTAAAGTATTGAAGGTAACAAAAATGATTATAACAAATATTTCTTGACCAATTCTCTAAAATCTATATAATTATACATTTTCATGAGATATAAAAGATTGTTATAATATCATCAATTATAGCCTAAACTATGCTTATCGATTAACAACATCACAAACTTATTGCATATGAATGTAAGTATGAACATCATATAAATGTTATATTTAATAAGAAATTAATGTAAGAAAGCAGTTGATTACATTCTTTTAATAGATTAGTTAAATTTGCCAAGTATTATTTTGGTGTGCAATGGAGTATTATGATGAGTAATTTCGTACTTTTTAATGTTCAGTTAAATACTGACCATAATTATACAGAACACGCCTAAAAAACTGTTATAAAACAGAATACTTGTCTGCTCGTGACCATGGCTGCTGCAACGTAGCTGAAACGGCGGGTTAAGAAAGGTAACTTTATTATATAAAAATTTACGCGATAAATCCCATTAGTTATTAATCATGAGTATAAATCGCGAATATCTTAAAACTAAAATACCTTTCGTTCTGATGGCGTGCCTAGTCACTATAACCACGTGTAACCTTTGACAATATCCTATTGATTCAATTCAAAGTAACGAGTGAATTCCAAGTGAGGTTAGCACGTGTTTTATTTGAGCTTTTTACTGCCTATTCCGTTTTATTTGATTGAGGCTAATGGGGTTTTAATGGCTGACAACGCTTTTATGGTATCGTAACTAAATTCTTGCTCGAAGCTAATATATATACACATATTCACACCACTACGGGATAGGCAGAAACGATCTATCGCCACCTGGAACGATCCTTACAAATCTTCTGCTTCAATCACAGCCATTAACCTTCTCATACATGCTCTTCTGTTCTTCATACTACGTATACCCGCTTGAGAAGAATGTCTCCAATTTATATTTACATACGTATGTAAATACATTACCCTATATCCTTACCTTAAGGGTATGATTGCATTTATTTACCCTTTTTTTGGACCATGCTCTGAAACTCATAACCTTACTCATACACTTGGCGGTTATAATTACTAACATCACTTGTATTATAGCATATATACGCCGAAACCTTGTTCCAAGAAATCAAATATCACGGATATCCATTTATCCATATCCTAGGAAACCATTTCACATCTTTGACATACATACGCACTCAGGTTTTATGGTAAATCAATAATACTTGTTCAGTATGTTGCTAATTTGGGCCTCTCATATTATTGAGTGTGCTATATTCAACATAACAAGTAGATACCTACAGGGATGATACGATAGTAAGCGATATCATTACGACACTTCACAAATACCCTATTTGATCTATCTTCACTTTGATTTAATTTAAATTTAATTTATTTTTAATTTATATTTGAAAGCCTTTTCAGGCAAGTTTGGATGATGAATGGATGCGAACGGCCATTGATAGGATGAAGTGGCGTCATTTGGAGGAGGCCTATGTCCAACAGTGGATTCAGAAAGGCTGATGATGATGATCATTATATCTGAAATTGAAACCTGACTATAAACTACACTACAAGCTCGACTAACTATTAAGAGTTATTTTATTAAGAAATATTATATTCAATATTTTATCAACCCTTTTAAGTTCAATATCCTTTATCTTTGATGTAAGCTACGTAAACCTGAAACTGTTCATCTGAAGACGAAACAATAAATAACGAGGCGGATCCCAAAGGTATTTTCACAATCCATTGAATTATTTTATTTATGTTGCGTACACAAATTGTCCCTTTATCGAACCGTATAATTAACTTCACAAATGATCGTTTGTTAGATACCTACATAAACGACTATTCTCTTGTCTTATAGGGGGATAGGTAGAGATCACAGAGCCTTATTTTCTCTGAATTGAGCTAACCACTATATTGAAATAACACAAGTCATAAATGTACTTACTTAGGGGCTAGTTCAATTGGTGTAATATTATCCTAAAATATTATTATTAACTAATTCTACCGTTACTTACCCTTATTCAGTTTGTCGATATTACAGTAACAAAAATGGAATATCTTAAAAGAAAGTTTAGAACACGTGCTGTTATGAATATAAGAATATTCTATCAACATTTAAAATTTCTTTAATTTCACATAGTAAAAAAATGTAATGAAAAAGACCTACTACAAACGATTTTTATTTAGGTTAAGTTTATTCTTGTCAACCTATACGTTTTTTGCTCCGTGCTAGACTGCAACTCAAAAGGAATGCGTACTAGCTGCTGCTCATCCCTAATCTTCTTAAGGTAACTTAACCTTCCTCACTAACCATCTATAGACATACATAGATCTAAGCTTAAGCTGACCATCTTACCAAACCCCAACATTCATGCTAAACATGACCAAGGTGATATTATCGTGTCTCCATGTTTTTATTCACAGCGAAAGGGATTAAATGACATGTATTTAATAAATATGTACATATGTAAACGTTTCGCTGCTTTAAAACTAAACTGAAGAAACTCAAAAAACACTATTTTGCAATAAACGTTGTTTTATAATATAGTTGATATATTTTTGACATTAAATTGCATATAATTTAAAAAAATGAATAAATATAAATACATTTTTTATCTTTTTATTAACTTAATATGTTTTATGTACTTATTATTTAATCTTTTTGAGATAAAATGTTTTTCGAGTTTCTTCAGTTTAGTTTTAAAGCAGCGGTTTTATCGAACGCACCGAGTCGAAATTCAACCTCATACACCAGAAACTCTTTTTATTTTCCTGGTAAGTCGATGATGGCGAATGTAATAAGCAGGCGAGGAGTGTGCCAAATAATGGTGCCGCGTTAGCCGTCAACAACATATCAGAGGCCTGGATATCCCTAAGGGACTGCTCCCGTATTCACCCTCGGGACGCCGATTCTCCTAACAGTAACGAGTATTTACGTCTTTCGTAGACGCTTGAGTATCTGTAGTATCATAATGTAATGATTCTGCCTTAGTGTCATCGAAATAAAGCTTATTTTTGGAATAAAACATATTTTGTTTTTTTTTTTTGGATTGTGGGCCTTTTGCATTCAAGGAGTGATATTATTTGTGACTTGATTCACTATTTATTTATATTACTAAAGTGTTTGTTCTTGAGGCTGTTTATGGAATCTATTGGGCGATAAGCAAGCGAACAATGATCTATAAATCGCCCCAATATTCATGCTAATAAATGACCAAGGAGATATTTCCATGTGTCCATGGTTCTGTTAACCACGAAAGGGATTAAAGGTTATGCATTTATATGCATGTATGTTATTTAGGCTTAATTATTAAACTATTCTTCGGATTGTAAGTAAAGTAATTGACTAATTATTATAAAAAATTTTTTTCAAAAAGGATTTGTAGATTTTCTTGTTTTTTTATGGAATTGTCTCAATCTTGATACATTTTCGCTTCATTAATACCGTACGCATTCGGCGATTATTAGTACTTTTAACGTCAGCCTTTTTCAATATGTCGACTACCTGACTAGCATATAAATCTTATATCTTCTCACTTCTACCTAAACCTCATCTATTTGACTATGTATTATCATATATCTTATAGTTTTAAGTCCTTTATTTCTACTCAACCACTGCGATTAGGAGAATCAGGTTGAGGGTAAACCAGTACTGATCTAAAAAGACTAGCCGTCGCACTTCGTTAGAGGAATCATTTTTCATGTTAACAAACTGTTTTATACAAAGCGAAAAATCGCATTTTATAACAGAAAAGTCATGCTAATATGGGATGAAAACAGTTCTTCTTTAATATATCATAAGAGACAACAAGTTACTATTTGTTGTTTCAAAATATTACTATTTGTTGTTTCAAAATATTACTACTTTGCGTCAAATTTCCAAATTGACAATTAGTTACTTAATTGATATTTAAGTAAGTACATATTTCTTATATATACGTTGACTAGTACCCTTCACACAAGTCTTAAATGAACTTACCTAGGAGCTAGTTAGAATGGTGTAATAGTGTATTAAATATTAAGAAAAAAAAATTAAGAATATTAGGAGTTAGTAGTTAAATTCTTCTGTATATTGGTTTACTTGTAACCCACTACACTACTTGTACTTACTACATGGTGAAGAAACCTAACATATGCTCTTATGACAAGGGCGATATGACTTACCGGGTAGCATTGAGTCTAAATATATAGACACATTCACGTACATGAACAAATCAGTAATACAGTCTCTGTGACTTAAAAAGAAAGTGTCTAACAATAATAATATTTGGGACATTACACCAATTGAACTAGTCCCTTAGTAAGTTCATTTAAGACTTGTGTTAACGGTACTATAGTCAACGTATATTTAAGAAACATGTATATATTTATTATACATTGATAAATGTATATATAGTACAAATAATTAACAACCAGACTGGAAACAGGAGAAAAGCGTAGTTCTTAACTCTGCCTCCACCGGGAATCGAAGTCGAAATCTCACGATTAGCGTTCAGGTGGTTGACCAATCCCGCCTACATTTTTTCTTCCCAGCATTTCGTAGGCTACTAAGGGACCAGGGGTAAATGGAATCTATAGGGCTATGGGCCAGCAACCTGTCATGATAACCCCATTATTCACTCATGCTAAATAGTGACCTAGCAGATATTATCGATTCTCTCAGCTTCTATCTACCCCGAAAGTCAATGAAGGACGTGAATGTATATGTACGTAAAATGGATCCGTTTCAATTATTACTACACTTAGTTGCCTGTCGCACGCAACCCCATCTGTGATTCGAAGAGCATAACTATGTAATAGATTTGATTTATGAAGATTAGGGACGAGGGATTGTAATGGCGGACGCCCGAGCGCTTTTTTATCGTTTCCCTGAAGATGGAAAAAGGTATTCTTGCTTTTATTGCCTGCCCTTTGTTTCAAGGGAAATGTATATCTGATAGCTTAGTTGGCTATCGATAGATAGATGCACATACATATATACGTGGTCTGTCAGGATCGGGACAAATGGGGATGCGTAGTCTCTGCCTAGCCCTCTACAGGGAATCAGGCGTGATGTGTATGGATCAGGATGAACACGCCAGCTGCCTGCGCTTCCCAAATCCCAGATCCGCACTGGCATTGAATTCCACAATATGCAGTAAACAAAAGGGCCGCCTGTCTCGCAGGGGGCACATTCTGAAACCAATTACCGGTAATCGCTGCGAGCTATGTCTGCTGCGGAGAGGTACTTGCACCACCCTGTATTTGTAGGTGTTGTCACTACCTGTATATAACTTAAGAAGTCTATGGAGGAAATGGTTTATGTGAGTCTTAAGATCTTGGGTTCGATTCTTGGTGGAGGCATCTATGCATAAAGCTTAAGCAGAGAAAGTACTCTTAATAAGATATACTGCAATCAGAAAGACGACATAATGAAAGGTGACGTTAGAAGTACCTAATAACTGGGGAACGCGTGTTAAGTTGTATGAACGTCAATGAAGTGAAAGCGGTTTGTCAGGTAAGAGTTAATAGGGATCACATACACAACCAGCGATTATAGGTACATCTAACGTCACCCCTTCCAATATGTCGCCATACTGACAGTGACGTCTTTTATGAGACTTAAATCCATTTCTAAAAACCGAAAGTATATTTCCCTAGCCTGGACTGCAATGGCGGCGTGACGTCACACCTCCCCGCCCCGCCCTGCCCTCAACATTGAACCGGAGGGAGGGCCCTATTCTCCAAGTCGGAGAGATCGATACCCGCATTGCGATGCGATGCGATTCGGACGAGAAAGCGAATCGAATGGGGCCCATTCATAAGTAAGCTGCGGGTTGATTCTGCTAAACTGTTTCATTATAGTTTTAAGAGATTCGCGATTTATATTTATGATTAATAACTAACGGGACTTATCGCGTAAGCCTTGAGTTCTGCCCGTGACCAAGGCTACTGCAACGTATCCGAAACATCGGGTTAATAATAAAGGTAATTTTATTGTATAAAAACTTACGCGATAAGTCCCGTTAGTTATAAATCATAAACTGTTTAAGTACTTGCATTTGAAGTATTTTGTCCATATGTATAAATAATGCTGTTGTTTGAGTCTTAATATCTCCTTGGACTCTTATAGGATTGCTATGGTATTAATTTAGTAATAATATTAATATTAAAACGGGTAAAGTTAGAAGTACCTATAACAGCCGAGTGTCTATGAGGTGTATGAGAGTCAATGAAGCGAAAGTGGTTTGACTGGAACGGGACAGATGGGGATCAGTGATCATCCCCTACCTCTCTACATGGACGAGATCTGTATGTATGCAATATAGAATGTAAGTGAAAATTAGAAAACATATTGTTTATATAGATAATATTCCTACAATAGTTTTGTATAATAGTTAGTTATGCTCCGTAAAATTATGTGATAATTCACTCGTCGTAATCTTGTTGAGAATACAATAAGAAGGTTTCTAACACGGCTACGGTTTTAATATGCTGTTCGATATAAAAAAACTGTGCAGAAAATGTGGAATTAAATTATTGCTAAAAAATACTGCCAGGACTTCCGTACTTGAGTGTAATGGGTGTATAAACAAAAAAACACATCATTCACTGTATCGCGCATCCGATGTTACTAGTTAACTGGGTATAGGTAGGCACTAATTAGTTTAATTTGACTTCCCGTTCACAATCAATTTAAAAGAATCCAATTCACAGTGATAACTATTATACAGGTCAATTAAATTTCACCTGTTATCCTTCAACTCGATTTCATTAGCACCCTAACCGTTAGCGGAATCGGGGCGCCCCGAAGCGTTCTACATCATTTGTCTTATTAGGAGCGTGGAGGGCGATATTCCTGGACCTTTTTATCCAGCCACCTCGGCTTAACCTCGACCGTGACGTCACTAGCACGTGTAACATACACACGTATTTCCATCCCTTTTGAGGTGGATGATCGGTAGCCAAGAGGCTAGTGATCGCCCCACATAAATTGGCAGTTGGAGGCGTCGCCACAGTCGCGTAATTCAGTATTACCAGTAAACACGCCAAAACTAGCACTCACTGTACCATACGGCTCGGTACATTATAGGTTTCATTTGTAACGGTCTTTGGTTGCAGAGCTATAAATTCAAATAAAACAAATTAATATATCAAAGTCAAAATATGTTTATTAAACTATTTCAAACATGATTAATAATTAACGGGACTTATCCTTCTTATTATACATTACATATATTATGTGTTCCTTCACTCTGTCCGCAATAGACCGTTTAATCTGTCCGACGTACGATTTCCCACAGCTGCAATCAATCTTATACACACCCTTATATCTTATATCATGAGTATAAATCGCGAATCTCTTAAAACTATTATTTCAAACATGGCACTGAGCATTGTCTTAACATATTTTTTACCGAGGTTAGTTCAGCGGAGACCCTAGCTTGAAGAAGAACTAACAAGAAACTCCGGAAATCAATTTATTATAATCACCCTTAACAAACATAAAAATTACAAAGAGTGAGCAAAAAACACAACGCTGGTAATACTAAATTTACCTTTCATACAAAATAACACGCAATGGCGGAAACGTCAAATTTAGTTCCAAGTTTGGCTACTGCCAATTTATGTGGGGCGATCTCTAATCGCTATGGCAATATTAATTATAATGTATGGAATAGACATACGCGATGACACTTGACTGACAGACCGCGATGACATTTTGTATTGGACTGACATTACATAGGATATAAGAACGTCGTGTATGTTTAAGTATATAATACATACATATACACGTTCATTCGTCCCTTATAAGGTGGATAATTAAGGTAGTTACTAAGAATAAAAGGAATCTAAACAGCGATGGTTAGCAATAATCCCGATAGTTATGCTAAAGGTAACTGAAGAGATATTATGTGTTCAATCAGCCTATGACAGTCCACTGCTGGACGTAGGCCTCCCCAAGGTAACGCCACAAAACACGATCACTCGCGGCCCTCAGCCAACCACTACCAGCGACCTTTTTCAGGTCATCAGTCCACCTGGCAGGGGGGCGTCCTACACTACGTTTACCGAGACGCGGTCGCCATTCGAGAACCGCCTTGCTCCAACGGTCGTCGGTTCTGCGACAGACGTGACCGGCCCACGGCCGGCCATTATGTGTTAGAGGGGGAAATAATAAACGAACAAAAGTACTTACAATTTAACCAAATGTCATATGGATTAGGTGAGAGAGCGGTTATGCAGCGACTGTAGTGACTTTAGAAGTTAGAATAGCCGACAATATGACCAAAAATGTACCATTAGTAAACCTATAAAGTCAAAAAAGTATAACAGTAAAAAACCAGAAGTATGAAGGTCAATAAAGCAAACTCGTAATATCTGTCTACCTCGCAACGAATAACACCCGTGACGACATAAGATATCACGTAATCAGATACTAGTAAGGAGGGGCAGGCATTCGTAATGGAAAAGGCTATGACAGGGAGCTATCGATCATAAAATACGGGGAAACATTACTATATTTTAACAACATGTATAGCATACATACACTTACGACCATTATCCTTTACACGGCGTTTAGGGTTCACATAATCATTTTAGTAACGGAGTTAGTGATTCTGTAGCCATCTCTAACCTATGTAACTATTAACCAAATAGTACAGTATAATAAAATAGAGTGACATTGGAAGAACCTATAACCATCGAGTGTGTATGAAAATAGTGTATGGATATCTTATTAAAACGCCCGCAATCGCGGAGACAGTCCCGCGAACCTACCGTGAAGGGTTTAAATCCGTGAAAATATATGTGTTTTTTTAATATAGTTATATTTACATGATTAATAACTAACGGGACTTATCGCGTAAGTTTTCAATAATAAAGTTACCTTTATTAACCCGATGTTTCGGCTACGTTGCAGCAGCCATGATCACGGGCAGACTCAATATATTTACGTTTGTGCTAAGCATACTATTAGGGTTGTGATATCGTATGGACAGGACTGGTTGCTAGCCCATCACCCTATAAATTTAATAAACCCCTAGACCTTTAGTTGCCATTTTCGACCAAGGTGTTTCTTGACTTCAATGTTCTGTTCACCCCGAAAGGGATTAACTGACGTAAACATTTATATGTATGTATTAAGAATTCGGGGTTCGATTGGTATATTCGTTAACTACGAGTAGAATACATATTTTGCTTCTGCTACTGTTATTATTGACCATATCGTGACATATAAACACCATAGATTGCGCCATCACACGCTATCGTCACCTATCATTGTCAAGTGAAAAACAAATCACGTTAAAACGAGTAGTGATGCAAAATGAAAGCAGACTTATTCTCGGAACAAAGCTGAATTGCATCGGTGCGAGTCTTACTTTTTCATGTATAACGTATTATAGAATATTCTAATTCTTACTATGCCTTTCTTCTTGGCATATTATAGGAGTAGACTAAGTGATGTTAATAGAAATCTTTTGGGCGATGGTATAGCAACCTGTTACCAATTTTCTATGTGACATCACGTAGTTAATATTTATGCTTTCGATAAAGGAAAGGTAGAAACAATATATCGTCATCTTGCAGAATCTTGTCAAATCTTGCTTCACTCACACCCATAAACCTTCTCGTACATTTTACCCGAAAACGGGACTTGACGCGTATATTTTATAAACAAATTATTAACTTTGTTACCAGACATTTCTGCTATGGTCATAATATGGTGTGTTGGGTGACAAAGGTATAAAAAATATAAGTGACAAGCCCCGTTTTCTTGTTAAATGAATAAAAAACGATGAAAAATAACTTGTCACACATGTTCTTCTGTTCTTCAACACCTCATCCACAGAATTATATTTATTCCCTTAACAGACATATTTATTTTTGTAAGTCATATTTGTGTCTAAACTTTAAAACAAAAACAACGTAGCCGCGATGATACACCAGTTCTAGTTCGATCACCGTTGTTAAGCCATACAGTCATGAGTAGTATATGGATGCGTTAACATCTTGATCATATAGTTATGTGCTATTGAAATCGGTGAGAAAAACCATCGTGAGAGAACGTACCTTCTCGATATAGGCAATATTCAGTATCTATCTGTATACGGTTACATGGCCACCTATCACGTTGGACATTAATTATCAGCTAAAAAGTGACATTCAAGAGACATAAAATCATCACAAAAAATGCGATTAAGTTGATGGTAGACCACCTCTTATTAATCCGAAGGGTTGTACGAAATAGTATGTACAGTCGGCGCTAAAAGTGCGGTCCCAGTAACTTTTAAGTTACTTAAGGTTTAAGTTCATAAGAACAAAAAACAAGATTATTCATTTCGAAGCACGCGAACGTATGGTGGCCATGACAATGCATAGTGGCGCCAGTTTTAAAATGTAAAATATTGTCTTTTGTACTTATAAACCTTATAAAAAGTTACTGGGACTGCGCTTTTAGCGTTGACTGTACATAAATAAATATATGTACATGTATAAACTTCAATTCCATATCAACTGCACCTAAACCGTTTCAGAATTACCCCTCTCGAATTACATAAGGGGCGGGGGTGCGGGAGGAGAGGCTTCCCAAGCGGGAAGTATCGAGCGGTATATCCGTCCCTTTCACGCGTGAATAACTCCGCGTCACCATACCAGATGAGGTTACTGTTAAGCTGGGACTCGGCTTTTGCAACCAGGTGTCGAAATTGGCGACTACAGTATATTCGCATTAAGAAAATAGTGACGTCATCGTGTACCCACGATTTGACCAATGAGACGTGACAACGGTTGTCTGCAATTGGTCAATGTGAATTGTTTTCTCATTAACTAACGTCTCATTGGTCAGTTTAACCGCTATATATAATGACGTCACTATTTACTTAACGCGAATAGACTATAAGGGATTAAGGATTTTATGGTTATAGGCTACAAAACATTACTGGTTAATCCATAATTTCGAACGTTTCTCCTAACTGTCGATCTCTTTCACTCGTTAATATCTCCGCGTCATCAAATAGCTTCTTAGTTTGGACAAATGTGTTAAGCTATATTGAAAAAAGGTGACGTTAGGAGTACCTATAACCGCCGAGAGTGTATGAGAGGATGTATGAATGTCAATGAAGCGAAAGTGGTCTGTCAGGATCGAGACAAATGGGGATCCGTGATCTCTGCCTATCCCTCTACAGGGAATCAGGCGTGATGTGTATGTATGTATGTAAATGTGTTAAGCGGGGACTAGAAAAATTTAAGCATCTTGTTAGGTTGATATTGTCAGAGATTAGGGGTGTATGGTCACCATTAGTAACCTAATATGTAATTAGCTACCATTCTGCTCAGCTTAATGTAAGAAGTGATTTAAGGGTGAAATATGATGTGATGATACTAATATTTCATACATACACATTAACTTTGATCATAATAATTTTGCAACATATTAAGTTATGTATTTTGCAGACTGACTATTTAAGTATTCTCTGAAGCTAAATGTGTCTCCAATAAACTGATGCGAACACATAATTCTCTCCACAATTATGATTAAATAATAGGCAGAGTAAAACATCTTGGGGAAATTTTTTATCACAGCATACCCCATATATACATATAAATGATCACTATATGTCTTATAAACTAATACCATAATATATAAATACAGAAGATGGATAGTAATAATAAGATATTTATCACTTACATAAAATTTAATTTCACTAAACTAAATGCAATAATAGTTTCTTTACTTTACAGAAGTACCTACTGGTAACAAAAAGATACAAATGTAAACCATGCTTTAAAGATTTTGAATTAACTTATTCTTTTCGTTAGTGTATTTTTGTAGATTATGTTTCATCATCATCGGCCTGTATCAATCCACTGTTAGACATAGGCCTCCCCCAAATGACGCCACTTCTCCCTGTCAGTGGCCGTTCACATCCATTCGATGCCGGCCAACCTGCGCAAGTAGTCTTCCTACCTTGCAGGGGGCGCCTCAAACTATGTTTACAGTTTCTAAATAAAATGAAAGCATACTTAGAGGATCATGAATCTCTGGCTACTCTTCTAAGTGGTAAGGTTATGATGTAATGTTCAGATTATTGTAGAAACTACAAAATATGCATATACCTATGTATTTAAGTACCAAAAAGTATGTTATTATAGATAAACATCTGTTCAAAAATTTACCTTATAATTTTATTAAAAATGGAGTTCTATGTATTAATTAACGATGATTAAAAAAAGGAAAGCTACGCATTAACTTCAGCATAATAACAATAAATTACTGGTTAACCTTTCCTAGAAATGTTTAAGATGAGACGACTATATTTTCGCAACATGGTAAGCATCTCTAATGTAACAAACATATAAATTTTTTTCTCCTTATTAGAGACAATGGCAAATTTGGCATTACATCATCAAATAGATGCGAGCCTCCCACATTAAATAACAACAGAAAACTTAACTAGTACATACCTGTAAGACACGACACACAAAATTACTTTTTGATCGTAATAAAATCCAGCGGCAAGTTATCACAACACAATTACAACAGGGTCTTTACAATATGCGAACTCAATTACTACAAATTAATATAGTCCATGAACTTCATCAGAGTTGAACAATCAATTACTTCGAATATTTTGTCCAAAAATAATAAAATACAAGCAAAGCAAACTTCGCATAAAATTGATTAGTGAAGAAAAGCCGCATGACAGTTATTTGACAGATAACTACCCATACTACTATAGTGTACTAGAGATCCCGCCACATAAGGTGGCAGTTGGAGGCGTCGCCACAGTCGCGTAATTCAGTGTTACCAGTAAACACGCCAAAACTAGCACTCACTGTGCCATACGGCTCGATACATTATAGGTTTCATTTGTAACGGTCTTTGGTCGCAGAGCTATAAACTCAAATAAAACAAATTAATATATCAAAGTCAAAATATGTTTATTAAACTATTTCAAACATGATTTATAATTAACAGGACTTATCCTTCTTATTATATATTACATATATTATGTGTTCCTTCACTCTGTCCGCAATAGACCGTTTAGTGTGTTCGACGTAGGATTTCCCACAGCTGCAATCAATCTCATACACACCCTTATATCTTATATCATGTGTATAAATCGCGAATCTCTTAAAACTATTATTTCAAACACGGCACTGAGCATTGTCTTTACATATTTTTTACCGAGGCTAGATCAGCGGAGACCCTAGCTTGGCGAAGAACTAACAAGAAACTCCGGAAATCAATTTATTATAATCACCCTTAACAAACATAAAAATTACAAAGAGTGGGCAAAAAGCACAACGCTGGTAATACTAAATTTACCTTTCATACAAAATAACACGCAATGGCGGTAACGTCAAATTTAGTTCCAAGTTTGGCTACTGCCACCTTATGTGGCGGGTACTCTAATGGATGTAGATTCTATGAACCATTATGAACATACATTTTATTCTTTGGTACGACTTAAAGAACTGTACTCAAATATAATTTTGATAAATTATAATAAATCAAAACGATATTATACAGAGCTACAGTGTAGTAGTTTCTAGGCTGCTTGTGAATTATTATTAATATAAATAATGTACAAATATTCTGTTATGGCAATAACGAACAGGAAACAAGGAGGACAGGAAAATATTAAAGGACCGACTAAAACCAGATCAAAAAATAATGGGACGATTTTAAGGTGCATTATCAACACCTACTCTTGGCATGTAAACAGTATTTGAAATGCTCGATTTGATAATAATAATGAGTCAACATTTTGCAAATTATTTATTTCTTAATTTTTACAAATAATTTATAAGAAGTTTTGATGATTTGTAAAGTCATTGTTATCTTGTGTTATAATATTTGAATCTATTTGATATTACATTTAAAAAAATGTAATATACAAATTATTAGTTTTCATGCACTAAAAACCTTTGTATATATGATAGTAAAAGATTTGTTATCAGTGTACTTATCGCTTTATTATTCTCATTTATGTCATTCACTCAATCGATCAATTGTTTTCATTCAGTAAAGTGAAGTGGCGTTTGGTGCGCGTTGGAACTCTTCTGTTCTCGTTGGGTTCTTTTTTTCAAGCAATCACTTGCAAGTCGCCATTTTATGATAACCCTTCATTATACAGTGATATTTCAGTGTTAAATTGAGTGTATTTCAATAATTTAGGGTATCCAGAGGTATGTATTGCACTTTTACCGTTTGTTCTACGTAGGCAACTGTTTCACCGTCACCGGCGGCGTAGCTTTGTAATGGATGCGTTCGTCCATCTTATTGTTTCTCGCTGACTCATTTCGTGCTGTATATGCGTTTCAGAAACTGCTAAAAATGCCGGGCGCGGGTACGTTCAAAATCTTCGTCGGGAATCTTTCCGATAAAACGACAGACGCCGAACTCCTAAGACCGCTGTTCGAAAAATACGGTACCGTCATAGAATGCGACATCGTGCGAAATTACGGTTTCGTCCACATGGAAAACGAGCAAGCCGGTCGCGAAGCGATTAACGCGCTAAACGGCGAGATAGTGAACGGGCAGCCGCTCAAGATCGAAGCGGCCAAGAGCCGCAAGGCGCCCGCCACGCCCACCACGAAGATCTTCGTGGGTAACTTGACGGATAAGACGGGCGCGGCCCAAGTGCGCGAGTTGTTCCAGAAGTACGGAACGGTGGTGGAGTGCGACATCGTGCGTAACTACGGGTTCGTGCACCTGGATGCGGCGGGCGACGCGAACGAGGCCATCCGCGCGCTCAACGGTATGTCGGTGGACGGGCAGCCCATGAAGGTGCAGCTGTCGACGAGCCGCGTGCGCCAGCGGCCCGGCATGGGCGACCCCGAGCAGTGCTACCGCTGCGGCCGCGGCGGCCACTGGTCCAAGGAGTGCCCCAAGTCCATGGGGCCCGACCGCAACGGGCTCCGGGACCGCGCCTTCGCCCGCGACCCCTACCCGCCGCCGCCTCCGCCGCCCTTCCTCCGCGACCGCATGATGGGAGGATTCGGGGTACGCAACCCACCTACTCCATATTGTCTACTATTATCAGTTAATCGCGTGCTGCTTCCGTCATCCTGTGTGGCTCGGTTCGCGAAAGCTAGTCCTCTTATTCAAAATTGTAGTCAGGGTGTCCACTGCGGGAATGTTGTCGGGTAGACTCCAATTCGGTATTCAATTGTATGGCAAATGCAAAAGACTAGCAAAAACCAATATGCTAATTAACCAATTACAACCTTGAAACAAACACATTAATTAGATGAATGTTAATTTGGTGAATCCCAAATGCCAGATTACAACTTATAAAATAAAATTGATAATAGTGGACATCCTGTGTAAATTTAACAACTTTTCAATGGAATCGTCTTTCAAGTTTGAGTAAAACACATTTCTAATTGAAATAAAGTAGCAAAACCTTAACATAAACTTACCTGCCTTCCAGGACCCTTATGATGCTTACTATGACAGAGGAGCGAGGTTTGACTCTCCCAGAGACCTGTTTGAGAGGCGCTATGGCTCTGGTGCTGGTAGGATGGACGTGCCCACACGTGGCGGCCGAGGGGACTTTGGCTCTCCCCCGCTGCGGCCGAGGGAGCCCCTGCCGCCCATGCCTGCCCTTCCCCCCATGAGGAGCGGAGGCCTCAACTCTATGCGAAGCTCCTATGACCCCATGTTCAGCCGACGCAGCCCTCCTCGTGTGCCACAGATGTCTAGAGGGTAAACAGAATCAATACTTATACATATGACCACTTTTCATTAGAGTTCACATATGCCTTGCCTGAAATGGAATAATTTGAGAGACCTACAAGATATTCTGAATATTTATTGCTAATTCTTAACATTGATTACTAATTAAATTAACTTCTGTCTTCAATTAACTATTTAACAATTACCAACAAATTTGAGACGTAATACAAGAAACTATTATAAACTTGGTTATTAATGTTCAGTGTAGTCACTAGACTATAGTACTAATGTACATTTTATTATTTCAGAATGTATGAAGATTTCAGTCGAGACTCATTTGATGACAGAAGGTGAGTTATCATCCTTCCAGTAACTGTGTGATAAAAGGTTTCATCTTTATGAAATACTGTTAATGAGCTGATGCCTTTGAAACATATAAACTAAACAGTGTCTGTTGCTGATTGCATCATAGACTTCATTGCCAACTCCGAAAGAGATTGCAGAGAAGATTTATATGTTATATTTTATCATACTTACTAGCTGATGTTTGTCACTGTATCTCTGTTACCTTGAAAATGATATAAATGAATGGGTTGTAGGCTAGCAATCTGTCACTTATATTCCATATTCATGCAACAACAAATCATGCTAAAAGTGACCAAAGAGACATTATAACTTTGAGGGGAGATGGGCATGATGTATGTGTATATCTCTGAAGGTCTGTCCACTCCGAAAAGTATTAAAGCACGATAAGTTATATTCAATGCAGTTATGTTGATTTCAGGCCAATCCGCGGCATGTCTCCAACAAGAAGATACGCGCCATACTAAGTACAAATTGAATGACATTAGTCCTCAGCGCTCAGTCATTATTGTATCTTTAGGTTTATGCTAGTTTGCTAAGAGTTGTGGCCCTATTATTAAAACTACAGCTAATAGTATGCATCTCGAAGAACATGTTAGTACATTTTAACATGTTTGCTGATATTTTCTTTGCAAATAAAGAAGTCTTGTTTCAGTGTATAGCGCCGCATTTATTCCAGTTGTTGGTTATAGTCCTTACGACTTTTATAAAAATATCAAGAATCTGTGAAGTTTACAAAGATGATAACCTTAAATCGCTGTAAAACTGTTAAATCTCCACTAGTGGTCAAATATGTTGAGTCATTCTTGAATAACTTAGTTGAGAAATTGAAACAATAAATGAGAGATGTTATCTAGTAGTGACACCCATGAAAAGAAACATATACAGTCCTTATCTTTTCGATATGTTGCCCATGAGATGTCTTCATATTTAAATAAAGCAAGACCTTTGAATTGCCACTAAATATTCATGATGGTGCATTTGCCAACTAAGTTCTTTAACATGCTCAAACAAAATTCTTTATCATGTTTGTTGCCGTACAAGTATTGTTCTTAAATATTTGTCATAGTACCACAACTCTTAGTGAATATTCACATAAAGTGATTTAATTTTAAGGTGCCCATTATTAATTATATTTAGGTGCTTGTAAAATTCCATTCAAAATATTGATTGATTTTGAATTGGATGAGTATAAAACTCTCCTTTTTAAATAGATTTCATTCTGATCATGTAAGATTGAAATGAAAGTTTTGCTTATGGAATTTTACAGCAGTTTTAATGTTCTGTACCTTTTATACAACCCTAGATTAGTTTAACAAGTGTGTCTAACATGGATGCAGAGAAAAATTAAATAAAATATCTCAGAAAACCTTGTATCAATACTTAAAAACTACATTCACAAAGTTACAATTTGAACCTTAAACAAACCAGACCATATCTTAATATGACATTTCTGCATTTCACATTTTAAATGGTTATTTATACAAACAATCTTATTGTAAATTATATCTGAAAGACATCGAAGAATGCAAGGATCAATTTAATTATATAAGATCTTGAATTCAAACCCAAGTTTTTATATTACAGCTCTAATATGCCATGCTTAGTATGTTCGTGATTAATATGCAACGCAGGTTTAGAAATAATTAAACCGATGGTACTGAAGTATAAGTGTTAGAAATAATGTTTTCTGTACGTTTAATTGATTAGGAAAATACAATAGTTTCACTAAATATGATTATTCTTGTAATAGAACTAATGTATTGGTACAATTTGATATGTTACGAACTGGGAATGAGAATAGATATTTGTTTGAAGCAAATTCGTAAAGGCAGTGGTTGGGGTGTTTGGTTTGTGTACTTAAGTGCGTGCTCTTGTATGAACAATATCTAGTGCGATTTCCGTATGAGGATGTAAATAAATTTCTTAATTTTAGTACAGTATTTGTGGTTTTATTTTATCAGTATGATAACTAGTCTTTATTCATACATCTCTACACGCAATCAAATCAAACTTCTGTGTGATAATTTATTTCATTTGTAATCATACATATACATCACGCCTGATACCCTACAGCAGCGCTGACCAAACCACGGCCCGCGGGCCGCATGCGGTTTAGATTACTGCGGCCCATTGAACCTTTTTAACCGAATTAAAAAAAAAATTTAAACAAAGAGATCTGTAGGTACCCACTGCATATAATAATACTATATTTTAATTAATAATAGCTTTAACTTAGTTTTCTTAGCTTTATTTATTTCTTATCATCTTTTGTATGAAAGCAATTATTATTCAGATTTTAGTTCATTATCTTCTTTGTTTGAAATTTTAAATACATTAATAAGCAAATTATTTTTCTTGCGACGAAATTCAAATGTTTTGGATATGTTCGATCACGTCGCTCACATCACTACTCACTCGAGATTTTTTACTGAATTTTAACTGATATGACGCAACACTTACGTATAGCCAACATGTACGGAAATGTGAATGGATTCAGAAGTAAACTGAAATTGTTCAAAACGTCTCTACAACAAAATGATTTTTCTTTTTTCCAAGTTGCAAAGAACATTATTTAGAGATGAAAATTTTTGAAGAATGTAATTTTTTGGATTACCTTAAATACATGGACGAAATGAAATAATTGTCGAATTTAAGGAGTGTTTTGCAGATTCCAAAAAATTTTAGAGTGATATAGCACTCTTCACTCATCCATTAACGATCGCAGTTGAGAGTGTGAACATTGATTATCAACTGGAACTGCGTGATCTGCAATCAGACCCCTTTTACAAGGGCAGAACTGAAACAGGAATTGATTTTTTTAAGCTCCTCGTTGAACGTTTCCCGAAACTGACGTATTTCGGGCAAAAAATGGGCACCTTTGTAAAAGTGCATATTCAACAATGAAGTTTATTAAATTGAAATACAGGTCTTCATTAACCGATACTTCACCTAAACATGCACTGCGCCTAGCTACCACTAGTATTGAAGGTTAATATTGACGGAATTGTAAAAGACAAATTAATGAAAAAGTAGATAATAAAATAACGATATTGTTATTACCATTTTTTCATTTTAATAAATATTTTGCGGCCCACCAATGTATTTACTCTTTTTTATTGGCCCTGGGTCCCATCTAGTTTGGACACCCCTGCCCTACAGAGAAGTAGCCAGAGATAAGTGAATTTACATACATAGAGATACGAAAGATGGTAGAGTTAAAGGATCTATATATTTCTCTGGAAAACTGTCGCTTCATTGATACATACACATCACGCCTGATTCCCTGTAGAGGTAGGCAGAGATCTGGCAACACAAACCACGGATCCCCGTTTGTCCCGATCCTAACAGACCACTTTCGCTTCATTGACACTCATATGTCTTCTCATACACCTCGACGGTACTTGTTTCGGCTGCACATATGCCAAAATTGGAACGATTGTGATGGCCCTTAAATGTGACCGGTGGTAAGGCCAGTCTCAATTTCCAGGCACTGAGTACTACATAACATACGCTTCACGACTTGTGTATACACACACCCTTTTTTATTATGGCGGGGTAGGAGGCTTGAGTGCCCATCTCCGAAATTTCGAAGGCACGTTAGGTATGGGTCATTCGAAGCCCGCGTATCACTAGATAGACAGCACACAACATGATAGGTAGTGAACCGTATCGCCGTATATAGGCACTGACTATTACCTGAGTACTACAGATTCACAAAAAATAGGTCTTGTAAAGTTTCCCATTAAGGCTGTTGTAACTGTCCATTCACTGAATAGAGAGCTATGGTAATATCCGTGCATAAATACACTTCTGGACACATCTATTGGCCCACTTAGCATTTTCAGTTTCGTTTGGTCCTAGCTAAAATTTTATATTAGTTTTTATGCAGTTTTTAACCTGGCATATTCACAATGTCATTCAATAGTCTTTTTTTTAATTTCGAACACAGAATTTAAAGAAACAAAAGACAATTTGGAGCCTGTTTGTTGATATCAAACTATTGAAACCTAAACTCTAAGGTGGGCCAATAGATGTGTCCGGAAGTGTATTTTCCCTGATCTCCCACGATTGTATCTGAATACGGCGGCATGGTCTATCATCTGTCACGTTGGATGAAATTGGGTTTTAAGTGATCAAAATACGTACACGTTTTGTACACGGGATTGTCGAGATTTGGGTGTCCATCACTGTAATTGCGAAGATAGTAATTCTATGGCCACCTTGTAACATGTGTTGATCTCGATGTGACAGGTGTTAAGCATTGTCGCCATTTACAAGCATCGAATGTTGTTACCTATTGGAACAGGCATGGTTTCCCAAGAACTTTTCCGTCACCAAGTATTAGTTACATTCTATAAATGTATTTTTATTGCAAATATGTATAAAAAATCAGAAATTTTCATTTCCATTGGTACATGCTCCGGCCATAGGTACTGTATAGTATTATATTATCTGTGCTCCGGTGTTCCGGTGTCCGGCCAAAGATATTACAATACTTAATGTAATCATTTAACCTCTGTCTACCCCGCGATGGATACTATTGAACCTAAAAAGACCTAAAGGACAAAATCATTAAATAAAACAATCGAACACAGTGAAATCTGCATTTTATTCTTATTCCGTACCTAGTCTATTCTAGTCTATATTTACAAAACTGTACAAATAAATGCTTCGATACACTTGGCACATTGCTTTGTATTAACGAATCTTACAGCCGTCCCCACCAAACACACGCTAACTTGAAGCTTGAAGGCAAAAGTCTATCAACTAGAAAATATTTTAATCATTCGTTTAATTAAATTTATATATATATTTAAATAAGTCGTTCATGTATTTAATTCCATGGTATGAAATAAAATGCGTTATCCTCAGATTACATTACGCTACAAAAAGTAGAAAAAGCATTAAAAAATCTGATATTTTACTAATTAAATTTTAAAGCCTAATGAATGTATACATAGCATAGCATGACATTTATACATATCATTCATACACAGTCTTTACATAAGTACTTTTAAAATGAAATACAAAAATCAATAAGAACTACAGATTTTAAAGGTGAAATAACAAACATTATTTTGCCTTTTCTGCTTTAGGTATTTTACAAGTTAGGATGCATTTGGTGACAACGGAAATTAAGGTCTTATTTTTAACCCACTAAACCTGTCATAAACCAACATTTTGTACTTTTGTACTTCACCGGATGCTACGTCTATTTTACATACATCCTCACGCCTATAATACCAAAAGGGGTGGACAATATATTGGTAATAGGTTACCACGTAACACTTCTATATTTTATACAATGGGAGTGAAAAAATATTCATAATGTAGGATTAAATAGTAATACCAATAATTTTCAATATGACCATTTAAAAACATTAGTTAATATAGATCTGTGACCCCTTCGAGAAATAGTCGTGAGTGTATTAACAACTATATAATACTATGTTTTCGTTCAATTATACAATATTTAATTTTGCATGATACATAAGTATTTAGTTACAGTATTAAAAAATACATACATACCCTTGAAAAAACTTGTTTTAATTTTGAATACTATTTATTGCAAGGAGTTACTTCAAGGAGAATTTTATTTACATTTCATAAAGATGTTATTACAAAAATGACGAAATATATATTCGACTCTATTTATATCAGAAAAATCTTAATAACGTATTATTACTATAAAATTATTCTTTCTTTTACAGTAGGTAATATTTAATTTAATTACACACAGATTGGGTATTTTGGGAAAGTATATCAGTACAAGTACAGTTCAGAATATTGATATTTAAGATTATTTATTAAAATTTAATATTAAAGAAACAATATTAAATAATGTATTGTTTTCATTAATTGTTAAAATAAACAGTTGTCTTTCACTGGTATTTTTAGTTTATAAGAATACTTGTTATTGTGTTTACGTTAAAAAAATAAGACTTGTATGTGTCCAAGAATATTAATATAAACTAAAAGTCACATACTTTAGGATTTGTATGTAATGATTTATATTTGATTATGTTAAATGTTCTATTCCAAAAACGTTAAGTTTACTTATATCAAAAGCTTCGTGCTGAAGACATATTTACATAACAAGAGCGATTAATTAGGATTATTACGGTCAATAGCGTAAGAGAAACGGCATCTTGGAATGTATATATGGCTTCAGCAGAGTAAGATAGAACTTAGCAGAATGTAACATTTCGTCAAAACAACGAATCTATAACCCAACTGCGTACATCAGTCTTATAGTTTCCCAAAATGCCCAACGCATACGAACCGGAGCCTTAAGTAGCACTCACTCGCCGCGGCGCACCAAAGGCACCGCACTCGGCGTCCATCCACTGAGAGCGTCCGTGGCGCCTAATACTGTTCGTCGCACTGCACTGCACAGTCCCGTGAGCTGCGGGGCGGCGCCTGTCACACGGGCAGCTTGTGCTCGTCCGAGTGGCGCAGCGCCGCCAGGGACTTCTTGACGCGCAGGGCGGTGAGGCGCGCCGCGGGGGAGGGCGCCCAGCACTCGCGCATCACGCTGGCCAGCGTGCTCTGCGGGGAGGCGCCCCACCAGCGCGGCGGGATGGGCGGCCGCAGCCCCTTGCTCACCACCACGGCGTGCATCTGCTCCACGGAGGGGTCCGGGGGCACCATGCCCTCGTAGGGCAGCGCGTAGGCCTCCGCGGGGCTCTCTGCGCAGGGGCAGCGGCGGCACAGCTCCCACAGCACCAGCGCCAGCGAGTACATGTCGGCCATCTTGAAGGCGTCGAAGTCGGTGCGGTCGAGCGAGTCGGCGAGCACCTCGGGCGACATGTAGCGGCGCGTGCCCTGGCGGGGCCCGGGCGCCACCTCCACCTCCTTGCGCTGCGCCACGTAGCGCACGGCGAGGCCGAAGTCGGCGATGGCCAGCTGGAGGTCGCGCTTCACGAGCACGTTCTTGGTCTTGATGTCGCGGTGCGCCACGGCGGGCTTCCCGCGCGTGCCCACGATCTCCATGTGCAGGTGCGCCAGGCCGCGCGCCAGCGAGTGCGCCATGGCGAGCAGCCGCGCCGGCGCCACCTCGTGCGCCTGCAGGTAGTCGTACAGGGAGCCGCGCTCGTGGTACTCCGTGATGAGCAGCATCTGCGTCCAGGAGCCGGTGCCCTTGATGTCGGCCGCGATGAAGCCCAGCACGTTCTCGTGGCGCATCAGCACCGTCTGGTAGATCTCCGTCTCGCGGAACCAGGACGCCTCCTCGGTGGTGAAGAACACCTTGACGGCGACGCGCTCCCCGCGCCACGTGGCCAGCCACACCTCCCCGTAGCGGCCCTTGCCGATGGACTCCAGCATCTGGATCTGCTTGGCGAACGTGCGCTGCACCAGCAGCGGCAGCCCCGACCCGGAGCCCGACGACATCTCGGCGCCCGCGGCGGCGGCGGAGGGGGCGGCCGGCGGAGAGGGCGGCCGCTTGCCTGCCTTCCTGCGGCGGCGGGCCAGCAGCAGCAGCGCCGCCGCGAACAGCAGGATGGCGAGGCTGAAGGCGGCCGCGATCACGAGCGCCGGCTGCACGGCGGGGGCGGTGGGCGTGCCCCCCGCGGCGGGCGGCGCCTCCTCCGGCGGGGGCTCGGGCGCCTGGGGCCGCAGCCGCTCGTTGCACAGGTCCCCGTCCCAGCAGCACTCGATCACCTTCGGGTGTTGGTGCGGCACCTGCGAGCCCTTGCACTGAAACACGTAAATACAAACACAATTAGCGAAAAGCTCTTTATACTTTAATTAGTATGGAATGGATGTAGTGATGGTGGGCGTGGGTGTGGGGTGGTTACCTGCATCCAGCCGGTCTCCCCCGGGGGCAGGCAGCCGGCGGTGCGCTCCAGCTCGAGCTCCCCGGAGTCCTCGTTGAGCACGAGCTCGGCGGTGGCGAAGCAGTAGCCGTCGGGCTGCGTGTCGCAGGTGCCGGTGGCGCCCCCGTCGGGGCACGCGCCCGCGCACTCGCACCTCAGGGCGCGTCCTGCAACCGCACAAATGCACCACTTAATACATGTACATTATAAGACATAGACCAAGAATTTTTCAAATATTTACATAGTTATTATATAGTTAAAGAAGATTCGAATGGTTAAAATCATGAGGTAAATATTAACATTACATCTATATTTAACAGGTTAACATAAAATAGACAAAATTCAAGAAAAACTAAGTTTTCGAAGGTTTCGGCCCTCGTTTAGAAGATAGTATTCAAAATGGCAGCTGGAATCTGTAGTCGTTCACAGACATAGGGTGCCTTACGACCATTTCGTAGCGAACCCTCAGTTTTTAGTTACAGCTAATAAGTAGTTAATTCGATTTGGTATTTCATTTTCACCAACATGGACATAACAATACTCCTATCATTCGATAATAACCACATATTAAACAGACCCAAAGTTTCTTCTCTCTTTAACACTGAACCAGAAAGTGAACACGTTACACTACATAAGTTTTATATGAATTAGTATTAAGTATGAACATAAGGACATAACTATAACACCTTAGAAACACCATCAATACCTCAATCCTCTCCTACAACCAGAATCATCCTAGAACCTTATACATATAAAACACCCTAATCAATACACATATATTTACATCACGACCACAATCCCACACGGGGCACTCAGTTCCACGAATCTAGTACACTACGCCCCACGACCCGAAGGCGTAGGTTCGATGCCCGACTGGGCCATTGTGCAAGTGCACAGTGGGTGTCTCCCACGCAACCTTTGAGTCCCACTTACTAACCCCGGATGTGGCGTTCTCGTTATACAGCCTCCGACATGCATACGATTAACAGATCGTGTACTATGCCTATAAACTAAAAATGAAATGAAGTGAAATTGAAATTCTTTTTTTTAATTCAATATAAGGATCATAAATATCACTTATTGAAAGACAAATAAAAACTAATATTGTTATTCACTCTATGTACATGTTCAAGCACTATCTGGGAGGTAAAACAACGATAACTAGCTGCCATTCTTCCCGACATGTCGTAGGCGACTTAACGACTAGGGGTAAATGGAATATTTTGGGCGATGTCTTGTAAACCTTCAAAATAAGACCAAAATTAAAGCTAACCTTTTTTTTGCATTCTTTAGCAATAATTTGATAAAAAGTGCAACATTACAGTATTTATAAATGGACATTTAAACGAACATCTTATAGTACGAAAATGCACACCAAAATAATACAGTCCCAACCCAAACCCGACCTTTGGTGTCCGATTAGCTATATTTTGGTGTACATTTCAGTATCTTTCATAAGCTTTCAAATATTTTCCTTTATAAATTCATCTTAATCCAAATGTGATAGAACCTTGTACACAAAATATTATTTTGGTAATTTTTAACAAATCTATTGGGGACATGTTGTAATTCATACAGAATATGGGTGACAGGTTGATAGCCCTTAGCACAAAAGATTTCATGGACTCCTATTTCGATAGTCGCTACAACTTTTGGGTATGTTAGACACAATGTATAACTATAACCCTTGATTCAAAACCTCAAACAACGGTATAACATTATTTCTATAAATTAGTAACCTTAATAAACATTAATTATTCTATTCTACGTTTCGTTTAATCCAACTATGTTTGTAGAGCGATACGTAATACAAATATTATTAAATAATTCATCAATTTCGATAATTTATTAAAATCCATCTTATATGTAATGCGCAATTCTAATAAATTTTTAAAATATTTTGTGGATTTTAGAGCCTAGAACCCATTTTTTCTTTCTGTTTAAATAAAACAAAATCTTACCGGCTTTTAACCTTATGGTCAAAAACATTTCAAACATCCAGTCAATTGAAATACAAGGTGTTACTAATTATATACTTGAAATGCATTTCCATCCCTCACATAAAACCTGAATCTACGATTATCCCATCAACACTGGCTCCAACAATGAATTAATTAAAGCCACAAAAAACATCTCTATCGAACCACATTGTCATAAACGTACCGACAAGCTATTCTATCAAGAAAAACCATTGAATATGCATAGCTGCGACATAATCAAACTGGATTGATTACATTTTCCGAGGTACAATTAACGACATCTTTTAATTACTTCAGTAACACAATTGAGCTTAAAAATGCAGAATGTCGTCGAACGCTTTTTGCGAGCATTCATTCGCAATCAATCAACAATTATGGACATATTGCGCGGGACGAGTAAGGCTGAAGCTTTGACAAATACAGGGAATCGGGTTTATTAGCAACAGAAAGAAGCTGGGTTGTTTACGACACTTTTTTGGTACCCCGACAGGTATTGAGACGGGCCAACACAATAGACTACACAAAGGAGGCAGCAGGTATACGACGGTGAATAAACGCTCCGGATACACACTCGCTAATCTTACGATACCATACAACAGCCCTAGTGAGCTTGTTACGCCGCATCTAAGAACCTTTCACGATCACTGTTTACACACATGATAAGACACTGGAGCAAACGCACTGACATAGCCGCGCATCGAATACGGGACACGGAAACACTTACGGAGCCTCATGTTGTTCTTCACTGCGGCGTCATTTAAATATAAACCGATCGTGTTGTTCCGAGTGGGCTGCGCGTGACACGTCCGTCTGGCTCGGTGCGCGCCCCGCGAATGAGCTGAGAGCAGAGCCCCCTCCGCACCTCCCCTCCGCCCATCTGCGTGCACTATGCAGCGAGGTGCAGCCTCCGACAGATAACGCGTTAGGGCCACGCTACACATGAGAATGGGTTTTGACAGATCGGGTATTTTGAACGAGTTAGGCTGCGTAGAACGTATACGGATTGAATTGGATATTCTTCTCAAGGGTGTACGTAGTGAAGTACTGAAGAACATGTATGAGAAGGTTAATGGGTGTGAGTGAAGCAAGAGAGATTTGTTAGGCTCGTTGCAGGTGACGATCGATAGAATCTTCCTATCCCATAGTATAGGGTGGGTAGAGGCGCATATAATCCTCTCTCTCTCTCTCTGCCATTAAAAGATTAGAGTATCAAATGAAAAAGCAATCGTTAAAAAGGATACATTTGAATTTCTAGACAGTAACTCAGTGTCTAAAGCTCAGCCGAAGTATGTGACCTAGGTACTTCCACTTCGGACTTGCAGTGACTGAATTATTTGGTTTTAATTATAGGTGGTCAGTCCGCAACCATTCAGAATTACTGACTTACGTACGTGATGCTCCTAAAAGGTAACATTTACACATCTCGCGATAGCTGGGTCATAAATATGATGCTAACTAGTTTCTTAACATATATATTATATATATTATAAATTGGAACCTATTGGGCAATTATTTATAAACTTGTTACCAACACTTAATAAATTCCGCCAAAGAAGACTAAGGAAATATTTAGTCTTCAATATTCTCTCCAACGGGATTGAACGACATTAAAGTACCTTTATATAACGTACTATAAGATGTATTTCAAAAGCTCCTTTGACACCTATATAGCACCTCCAGTGTGCCTCCAGCCCAAGTGAGGCGAGCGCGTCAGTCGGACGCTCGCCGCCAGTGTGGAGCCTGCCTCGGCTCCAACCACTCAATGTTCACTCGTATACGGTAGAACAGAATTGGGACCTTCACTATACTTATACATTCACGTCCTTTAATCCCTTTGGGCTAGACGGAAATTTGGAGACTCGATGATACCTCCTAGGTTACTTTTTAGCATTATTGGAGATGACATGACGTGTAAAATTGGTGACAGGTTGCTAACGCATAGTGTAATAGATTCCAGTCCCTTGTTTACTTTCTATGACATATCGGGAAGAACAACAGCTTGTAGCATTCTTTTTACGTCCCAGACGAACGCACCTTTAATACAGTCTTAGTAATATTTTTTTATTATTTTGGTCTTCAAAAATACTAAAATTTTATAACAACAACGTAACAGTCAGTGCTCATTTTAGCCATTACCGCGATTGGTAATGAACAAAAGAGCCCGTTGTCACGTTGAATGAACAACCAGTGGTCGTCGCGTGACGATAACAACGGCGCCACTGGATTACATTCATACACATATTCCAGCCTCTATTTCCAGAAAGTATCAATTGCCATATTGTTCTATCCTAAGAAATATCACTTGAAAAGTTACTAAAGGATTTATAGAGCTAAAGTGGATGGTAGAGTTGTACAGAGTAGGCCGTGTAGAACTTATACAGATCAAACTTGAGACCTTCTTCTCCCGGTACGTAGTGTGAAGAACAGAAGAGCATGTATGAGAAGGTTAATGGGTGTGAGTGAAGCAAGAGAGATTCGTCACTAAATTACGGTTTGCATCACTACATAGTATAAAACAAAGTCGCTTTCTCTGTCCCTATGTCCCTTTGTATGCTTCAATCTTTGAAATTACGCAACGGATTTTGATGCGGTTTTTTTTAATAGATAGAGTGATTCAAGAGGAAGGTTCATATGTATAATAACATCCATTAAATAGTGGAGTAGGCTATATATTTTATACCGGAAGCCGGAGCGGGTCATCCATCTATTAAAAAAACCGCATCATAATCCGTTGCGTAGTCTCAAAGATTTAAGCATACAAAGGGACATAGGGACAGAGAAAGCGACTTTGTTTTCTACTATGTAGTGATTATGGTATTTATTACAGTTCTGATAGTCTGTTAATTTGACTACCAAACATTAAATATATCTCACAGGCTCTATCCACTTCAAAAGCAATGAAAATGAAGCGAAAAGAATATGTGTATATAAAAAACATAATTATTGACAACCTTAAACCCTTTAATCATGAGTTTCCTTATTTTGAGTAACAAAGTTGTAAGTTTAGTAATATCTACGTTATTGCGTAGTCAATCCTAATCCCTTAGTCGCCTCCTACAAGTCATTCAACGCCTTTCTACTCAAAACCCTGACAGCTTTTTATCTATCAAAACTCATAATCCCCTTTACTACACTCTTTATTACACTAATACAGTAAAAACTTTTCCGCTATTAAGTTGAAGTGGGAAAAAAATTAATTGCTTTACTCCGAAACACTTTTTGCAATAGTCAAATGTAGAATCGTTAAAACTGACACCGGTGGAAATTAGAAACATATGTCGCGAACGGGGATCGAATCTACTACCATGTGGCATATAAGTTTATATCACGACTGTTTCTTAGCAAGGTATGGCCAGAGATTAAACAATAACTTGAACATATTCTGGGTCATTTTTAGCAAAACTATCGGGCCTGCGGTAGTATTAATATGCAATGTATGTGACAGGTATCTAGTACATCTCTAAGAGATCCTATTCCACTGAGTCTTTTCGTCTTTTACGACATAATGGGAAGAAAAGCTAGTAAGCATTTCTATTAATGTCCTAACTCATTAGAAATAAATTGATAAGCCATCAACAATCAACAGGTAATAGTTTATAAAGGAAAATCTTAAGCAATTTGTAATCACTTGTTTTATTAGGCGTAAAACGTTATTGCTCTTAAAGATAATAGCAATAGTCGTATAACGAGATTAGCTGCGATAATTGATTGAAGCATTGCTATCCAATAATTGCCCATACATCTAGATAGTTATAGATATGAATTATAAATCGATTTTCCTATTATTAGATCATACGTGCATAAATAACATACATCTATTATCAGTCTATTAAATACTTAGATTAAAAACATATTATGTATATTGGCTATCGTATTTAACGCAATGTACTAAAATATCTAATTAAATCAACATCCCATTTTGAATCTACTATTATATAAGTATATAACTATTTACCTGCCATTAGGCCATATTAAACATTGTTTCAATCTACATTATACATTCATCCAAAATCCAACCATTCATTACATATTTATGTAAAACCCAACATCGGTACAGCGTCGCATTGTCGATGGAAAAGCTTGTTGCGCGCGCGCAGGTCACTGTAGCGACCTCTAGGATTATCCGGAGCCATCGATAAGGGACGGGAGAGGCAGGTAATTTATTCGGCGGCAGAATGGCGCGCCTGCGAGGTGCCGAGGATCCCCCCCGGCCCCCGCCGACCCAAAACTGGATCCCGAACTTTTTTCTACAACCGAGCTTCAACGGGTAACATGGTGATGGGTGCGAGGTTGTTGTGAGTAAATACTCACTGATACCTTCACGTATAAGATTATCATTTAAAGATTTCACTTTTATAATGAAATCTTTAATATTTCTAGATGTTCAATCAATGTTACGGTACTTATTTTGAATAAGTATATTTAAATTATGACATTTAATCAGGGCACGATTCTTATAAAGAAAGTTGACTGATGATAATAATCACATAAAAATGATTATTTTAGATCAGAATGAAAGTATGCGTGTGTGGCGATTTTGTATGTATTTATGTAATTTTATTTGTAGATACCAATGACTAATACGTTTCAAATTTAAAGAATTCTTCCAGCCAGAAAACTTAGAAATTACGATTACGTATGAATGGACTTCTATTTTTATCGTGCTAAATTAGTACTACATATCTATTTATACATATCTAACAATCAGATAAAACGAATTTCTTTATTGATATCTTGTGAAATCTAATCTTGATTGTTGATAGTTAAAAATACTTGTATTTTCATTTCCATAATATTCCTTTGGAAAAAACTTCCTCTATAACTAGCAGTAACAATTACATACTCATAATTTCAAAGACGAGTATGAGTATCTTGAGTAAGTAAGTAAGAATCCCATGCCTATCTCTTTCTTTTTCTGAGCCTGAGGATTAACGAGTATCAGGTTTAAACGCCGGTTACGTAATAGTTTTTACACACCCTTAATCTTGGCTCTTTTTTATTATTTATGGCACTCGGAGCGTCCTTGTGGTGAAATGTTGATAGTGTAGATAACCTTTAGATGGGTCTTTCTAATACTTTAAGGTTTACACTACTATTTTGAATTATGATGAACTGATTATTTGAAACGAGTTATTGGAAACGAGTCAGGACATAATTATTATTATATACATGAAGTTTTTACCGTCTATGCTTACCATAAAATTAGTCTGACTTTTTTGAGTCAACAAACAAAATTTAGATATGTAATTTATCATTTCACTATTACTCAGCAAGTATTTCAAGGTCATAATCACAGTATTAGTTTAACACCCTGTCGTAAGTTCGCATCTCTAATATAAATTTGACACAATATCTTCAATTACAGGAATAAGAAACTGACAAACGTTTTACGTAACAGATACTCTACATTTTCATAAATGGACACACGAATCTCTGGCTGTATATACTTATTATAGAAAAAGAAAAACATATACAGCTAAAGAATCAACGCCCAGACTGGAAAACAGAAGAACTTCTTAACTATACCTTTACTGCGAATTTAACCCGGGACATCACGTTTGGCGTTGAGGCGTTTAATCATACGCGCCACGGAGCTCATAAAGTATCTAAGTATGTATGTATGAATTAAAAATAGTGTGATAAGGAAAGGTTGCGGTTTGAAAGAAGATGTAGTGACTAAGATTGAAAAGGGCATGCTTCGATAGTTAGATTGACAAAAGGAATATATGTGAGAAAAGTAGAAGGGCGGTTACGTAGGGGCCGTTCAATAAGACATAACATTCAGATAGACGCTATATTGAAAAAAGGTGACTTTAGGGGTACCTATAACCGCCGAGTTTGTATGAGAAGATGCATGAGTGTCAATGAAGCGAAAGTGGTCTGTCAGGATCGGGAAAAATGGGGATCCGTGATCTCTGCCTACCCCTCCCTCTACAGGGAATCAGGCGTGATGTGTATGTATGTAATTTAATTAGTGTCTTACGCTTGTCCATTAGCCTAAACCTGTAATGATCTATGTTATCCTAAGTTCTGTCCGCTTCGAAAGGGATTGAAGGACGTGTGATGTGTATGTATGTATGTTTTCCCTCTTTAGTTACATATTTTTCCAAGCTGAATTTTATTATCCTTACATATCTCGCTTGGTATAGAGGGCACTGACACGGCCGCAAACAGTACACCTCGTGTTCGCTCGCTTCTCAAATATTTATTTTCGCCACTCAATATTAAACGATTGAACGTTAAATCATACATACCGAAGTGATATGACGATGATGGATTCAACATGTTACGGGAGTGTTTCATTTTGTATTATAGCACCATACGTATTTATACAATAAGATAAAAAACAAACACGTTCACGACCGTTAACCTTTACGTGGTAGTCAGAGGTTCAGGTGTCCATCTCCGCAATTGCGAAGGTAGTAATGCCACCTCGAACCCAAGTGTTGACCAGATAGTCAGTACTCAATGTGACATACACATTAGTGTAAATTCATATCCCACGTAAGTATGGGACTTGATAAGAATGCTAACTAGCTGCCGTTCTTCCCGGCTGTCGTAGAAGGCGACTGGGACGAGGGGTAAATGGAATTTATTGGGTGATGGACTAGCAACTTGTCACCTATGTATGTTCCATATGACATCACAGATATTATTATCTCTCTAAAGCTCTGGCCACTACGAAAGAGATTAATAAACTTATATACATACATACATACACATCACGCCTGATTCCCTGTAGAGGAGTAGGCAGAGATCACGGATCCCCATTTGTCCCGATCCTGACAGACCACTTTCGCTTCTTTGACATTCATACATTTTCTCATACACACTCGGCGGTTATAGGTACACCTAACGTCACCTTTTTTCAATATAGCTTCTATCTGACTGTTATGTCTTATTAGGCCGGCCCCTACGTAACCGCCCTTCCACTTCTTATATGTATGTATCTATTTAACTTTTTCTAGCAATACCCTAGAGTATAAAATTATGCTAACACTATGATTGATACAGTGCTCTATTAGGTTTAAATAGCACATTCCGATGGATATCTGCTGTCGGTAATGAGTTTAATTAGCGCTCTGCGCCGATAGAGCTGAAGAAAACCACATCCGCGTTTCGATGTAGCTTAGCGACATCTTTGATTGGAATTAATATACTCATTAAAGTCATACTCAATTCCAATCTTGATGTATGGCTATGTGGGGAGTTGTATGGACTGTGGTATGCGAAGTACGGGGTATTCGTAAAAGGATATGTTTTATGTCTGCTTATTGCTTTGTATAGTTATTAATATAATACATATATTCTAAAGTTCTGTCTGTACCTTTTTATAGAATTACTAAAACATAAGATTTTCTTGATGTAACTTCGAATTATGATTATTTTTAGTAACTTTATCACAGTTGGATTAGACAGATATCTCCTCGGCCATATTTGGCATAAATGTAGGAATTATTATGGTATTGATATTAAGTATATTATTGGCAGATAGGTACTCTGAAAGGATACTCTGAAAGTAACCAAATTCTGATAATACTAGAATGATAAAACATCAGAAGTCATACCCGAGCAGGTATAAGTCAGTGCTTGTCAAAGACTACACGGCTTCCCATCTCTTACAGTGAGTACTGACTATCTAGTCAACACGTGGGTTCGAGGTGGCCATAGAATTACTACCTTCACCATTGCGGAGATGGACACCTTAACATACTACCTCAAGGACGTAAAAGTGTTCCTTTAATATGAATGTATCGTCGTTGCGCCTGGAAAAACCGATAATTTTTTTTTATGAAAAATGATCTTTTTTACTACAAAAACTTTCTCATTACGCCCGTCAGGTCTGTGAAACCCGTTTTGTGATATCTGAAAAGAATACGAAAATGGCTTTTTCTGCTATGTAACGATCAAACAAAAATCCGCGTCCTAAGTTCGTAACGAACAGTTTTTTGTCTTGTATCAAAAATGACGATTTTATCTTTATCGGTTCTTCCAGGCGCAATGGCGGTATGCACTACTATTAGTTTAACATTATCTGCGGTATGGATATCAGTTATTCCCATAGGAATGTAACGTCTCATTTGTTTGTCAACATGGTGTCATCAATCTCAATGAAGTTTATCTCTTATCAAAGACGTGAGAACGTGTTTTGACACTGCCCTTTCGATTTATATCTACTAGAATATTATGTACGTTTACTAGCGTAGTTATAGCCCTTTTTTGATAATACATACATACACATCACGCCTGATTTCCTGTAGAGGAGTAGGCAGAGATCACGGATCCCGATCCTGAGAAACCACTTTCGCTTTATTATATACACCTCCACATACACACTCTGCGGTTATAGGTACTTCGAACCTTAATTGACACTTTTACCTCCACATACAAATTTGGCGGTTATAGGTTATATATAGTTATATATATAGGGCGGCTAACGTCACCCTTTTTTAATATGGCGTCTATTTGACTGTCATGTGTCTTATTGGATAAAAAATAATAATACTGTAGAACAGTTACACCAATTGAACTAGCTCCGTACATTTAAGATTTGTGATAAGGATACTATCCATCTTTTGAAATAATAATAAGAACTAAGATTTATAGCTATAGACATTCATTTATTTTTATAATCTTTTCAATAGTAAGAACTCGACGTCTCATTTCGAATCTAGTCTTTGATTACATATGCGTTACATGTATTTAGCTATCTATAATAAGTATACATATACCTTTTTTTTATTTACGTTAGCCCAAGTCTTAACTGTACTTAGCAAGGGGCTGCATGAACTGGTATAATAGTGTCCTACAATTTTACTACAGTTTCGTGCCACCCAAATCCCATACCGCACTCTGCACGTCCATCAAACGCGATCACTGTCACCGACTTCCTGTCTACGCCCACCGAGATTGCTATACCCGAGCATCGAACGTGTTACAACATACCATCACAACCCACGTGTTCTTTGCGTGTATAACATGCATACATACGTATACACTTTCGAGGTGGACAGAACTTCGGAGACACGATAAGTCAACCTTTGGGATGAATATTGGGGTTGTGATGTCATACTTAAGTAGTGACAGGTCCTACCATATAGCCCAATAGATTTATTTATTTATTCCTCTACAAGTATCGATCATTACAGGTTTAGCCTAATGGACACTTAAAACAGACAGTAAGACACTTATTAAATTATAATTCAAAAAACTTGACTAATTGATGATTATACATCACTCTTATAACTAAAAACTAACGAGATTTATCGCGTAAGTTTTTATATAATAAAGTTACCTTTATTATTAACCCGACGTTTCGGCTATTTTGCAGCAGCCACGGGCAGACTTATAACGACGATAAGTCCCGTTTAGTTATTAATCATGAGTATAAATCGCGAATCTCTTAAAACTATACTTTTATAACTAATTATTATCCTACTGTTGTTTCGTTCAGAGGACACGATTGCATCGCATTCCTAGTTTCGTATGCTCTGAACTTCAAAATCTTGTATTGAATGCAGATTGCATTCACCCCTAGTCCCTTAGTCACCTCCTTCAAGCCAAGAAAAGCAGCTATTCTATAATAGCTAAACCATATAGAGTCTTGTGTTAATTAGCACAGTTGTCGCATTGTGATGGCGGGCCGCTACGCGCATTTCTAAGTCCTAGGTTGCATTCCGACAAACAGGCTCAGACCATACCTAGGCATTCAGAAACTAGACTACGCTGGCTGTTAAGGTAAATGTGTTACATAAGTGGAATACCATAACTAAAACGATCGTGGCTTAGGTGATGAAATAATACAGAAAATATACATACATATATGCGTATCGTGGAAGGCGACTAAGGGACTAGGAGTAAATGAAATTTATTGGGCGATGGGCTAGCTTGTCACCAATCCATTATGACATCACGACCCCAATATTCATGCTAAATAGTCACCTAGGAGATATTATATCTCGAACGTTCTATCCTAACACGAAAGGGATTAAGAACGCGAATGTATATACTTTTTTACTACTTGTGTGATTGTATTAAAATCTATGCTATTTATAAGTTGTATTATGTCTTCGTGTGTATCTTGTAGTAGTTTAATAAACATTTTTATTATTATACAAAAAAGACAAACGCATTCACGGCCATTAACACTTGCGGGAAAGTCAGAGGTTCAGATACCCATCTACGCAATTGCGAAGGTGGTAATTCTATGGCCACCTCGAACCCACGTGTTGACCAAGTCAGTACTCAATGTGACAGGTGGCAAGCCATGTCGCCATTTACAAGCACTAGCTATTATAATTCGATGCATTTCGTAAATGTGTTTTTCTTACGACAATGTACATAGAAATTTATTAAACATCATTTCTATTGGTACATGCTCAAGCGGGATTTGAACCCACTGATACACAGCCAAGACCCAAACAACTGAGCTACGTCGAATCGAATCGATTTTTATTATTATATTATTATTATTATTATATTTATTATTAGAACCCTTTTGCTGCGACAATAACATGCACAAGTTATACCCCTTAGTGTGTAAGTTCTTTTTATTGTAAACGTTTTGTATTGTGTATGTTTTTGTGGCCGTAAATAAACGCTTTTTATTATTATATTATACGTATATCCCTACAAATCGGTCCACGTATCCATCCGATTTATTTACGTATAACTATGTCACGCGGGTAAAGGTGCGTTGCCGCCGACCGATATAGCCGGCCACCTATTTGAGAGCTGCGGGCCAGACTAATCGCCGTCTGGCCCAGCTATTTACGAACTGGTCAACCAGCCAATGATGACATGACAAGTGTATATGTTCCCAAACTATCTTGGGGATAATCACTACACAGTATAAAACCAAGTCGCTTTCTCTGTCCCTATGTCCCTTTGTATGCTTATCTTTGAAACTACGCAACGGATTTTGATGCGGTTTTTTCAATAGATAGAGTGATTCAAGAGGAAGGTTTATATGTATAATAACATCCATTAAATAGCCAGAAGTGCGAAGCCGGAGTGGGTTGCTGGTAGTTTATAAGAATAGCTTGAATAAAGCTTTCTAGTGGGATAAATTTCCATTTAAGAAATACTATATACATATTTTACTATATACAGAGGATGAGATTTCTATGTAGATATATACAGCTAAGGTGAATAACAGGATATAATATATAAGAACACGTCTGAATAGCTCTATGATAAAAGTTGCCTTCGTAGATTAACAGAGCTAAAATAGACGACGGTAGGGTTGGAAGAGGATAGTTACCAAGAATGAATACAGATTCAATTGGATATTTTCTTAAGGTGTTGGAATGTGAACAAAATCATGGAAAGGTCAATAGGTGTGAGTGTAGCAAGAGAGCTATGGCAGCATTGTTCAAGGTGGCGATCAATTGTCTCTGCTTATCCCATTGGGTCGTAGGGACTTGGATATGTCATAACTAATCAAGATACCGAAACAGACAGAACGATCTAGATTCACTTACTAATAGACAATGTATTAGAACACTAATTTAATCATAACTTATCGTGTACAGGTGTTGACTATTGCGCGTCCCAAGAAATAGGCATTTCTTAACGATGGAATCGTTTTTTGTAATGTAGAATGATGTGTTTTTTTTTCATTTACGGTTGAATAATGTGACAGGATTTTGAAACTAATAAGATGAGAACCTGCTTCTAAGAACATAAGTATAAATTAAAATTTTTACAATAAATAGTCCTGATCCTATCCGCGAATGTAATAAGAATGCTAACTAAATGCCGTTCTTCTCGTAAAGCCGTAGGTTGCGACTAAAGTACTAGGGGTCAATGGAAGCTATTGCGTGATGATAAATGAGTTTCCTTGAATTCTGCCTATCCCTTTCTACTAAACTTTCTTTAGAACACTGACAAAAGATCACAGTCATTAACAACCGTCATTTTTAAAGTCGGCTTAGAAACAATAAGATCCTCTGCCAAACAGTTTCGAAACTGTCTCAAGATAATAGTCTATCATTAATCAGTCTTAGCTAAGAAACAATTTAAGCTAGCAATCTGAACAGCTGTTAAAAATGACCAGATACAATCATGAAACAGTGGGTTAGTGCCATATAAATTAATAATCTATTATTTTTATGGTTTATTAGAAAATATAAACTACATATCGCACATCCGCTAATATAGTGTCATAAATCAAAATCTTTCAAATTTTAAAAAAGTAAGCCACTGTTGTTATAATTTCATGCATTTTATTCTACAAAAACACCACATTTCTAGTTCCACAAAAAACCCTCCAAATGGCGTTGTGATGGTATAATATTATAGAAGATTGTCCCCCGCCCTTCCTCAAACAGTGTTACATTTCGCTTTGTGCAAGCAACAACTCGAAAAGTTACAGTGTTTTTCCTACCTATTTATCGTACAAGACAATCATAAGTCAAAATATAGAAAAATCTATGCAAAAAATATTAGACATTTTGTCATAATTTAGTGTTATAACTCAAAATTGTTAACCTAATTATGACAAAATGTCTAATATCTTTTCTAAAAAAGTGTCATAAAAGTAGTTTAGACGGCTTTTTATTTAATTTATTATTAAAAACTAAAGAGTACGTTAAAAACTGATTCTAGTAATGTAAGGCAAGTTACTGGTTAATAAAAATTTATATTATAAATAACTAGTTTTTTTTTTTCAAAAACGTTTTTGCCTGTACTGAAAAAACATGATTTTTGAGTTATGATAGTATTTTAGCGGGTGTGCGATATTTTCAGGCACTAAGGCAACTAATCACGACTTACTCGTTGTCTCTATGGTTACTATTTGATGAAACATATGATTCATCACCTGATCTTAAGCCTTCAATTATATAAAACTTAATCTATATATTCATAAACACATAATCACAAAACTAGTATCAAAGGAATATCAAAATATACGAAAAATGCACACCAAACACACTGCATTGTACACCAAAATCTAAAACCAAAAACCAAATCAAAACATCTGTGCATTGGTACATGTTGATCATTATGTCCATATTTTTCATTTAAAACGAAAGTGGCTTGTCAGTATCTGAACATATGAGTATCTTTAATATTTGCCTACTCCTCTTTAGGGTAACATGCCTGATGTATTTACGTACGTACAGCATTTCAATATTCTCTTTAAACATTAAATTGCCTAATCACAAAACCCATCCTTCCTGCCCAATGATCAACGTTTACTTTCAACAGATATTCCAAAAACGACTATCACAAGTAACATCTCTCGTGGCCGTTAAAAATCTCACGTTACAAGCGAAGCCTTGAAATCCGATACCCTCTGTTAAAATCAGTGACGAAGATTTCATCCACGATTTAGGAGCGTTCCGTCAACAACTGGTTATTAATGGCTTGAGCATTTCCCGTCGTATTCTGGGACTGTGTTAGAATACTATTACACATTACTGATCCCCAAAAGAGGGTTAGAATTAGTTTAAGGATCACTATTTTTCCCGATCAAAGAAATACAACATACAACCTTTTCTTTAAAGCCATCTATACACTTACATGTACATATTTTGCCATTATAAGCTAAAGTTACTTCTAACGTTACGCTTTTGCAATAAGTTACCTTATTACTTACAGAGGTACTTACAAGTTAGGTAACTTGGTGTTAGAATCCTCCACATGCCATAGTTTAAAGACTGACTTAAAACGTGAGCTTGGAAATGGACCAACAATAGTCACAAGAAAAATGCATATAACAATCTTTACAATTGAAATATATCTTCGCAATTAAGTCGTAAAAAGAATGCTAACTAGCTGCAATTCTTCCGTCATAGGAGGCACTAGGGATCAATAGAATTGGCTTTGGGCTAGCAACCTGTGACTAGTGCTCTCTATAAGATCTTAACTCCAATATAAAGAAGTGACCTAGGAGATGTCTTCTATCCAAGGTTCTGTCCACTCCGAAAGGCATTAACACATATATATGTGACTATTTAAATTAATACCATACAAAAGTTATTGTTGTTGAAACAAAGTGTACCTCCTATGATGGGAAAAAGTAGAAATTCGTATCTCTACCTCCTCTCTACAAGTAAACTAACTTAGTATAAGTATAATTAAGACATGTAACTTTCTACCGGTTCGCCAAACTAGGTACGGCGGCCGGGTGCCAGTTATAAGCCGATCTTGCGTGGGTGGGCCAACCTCTGACATCGTGGGCGGATTTCTCCAACCCACGGCGACCAGATTCGATGTCCGGTGCCTGTACGAACACCTTTGACCCCGATTTACGTATGTTTTTACGTATTTTGTGGCATTTTCGTATAAGTATTGGTTGGCTGTAACTGGTTTAAACAATACACTTTAAGTAACTTAAACTTGAAGAATAAATTATGAGATAGGAAGAGTATTTATAAAAAATTTTGATGGGCTAGCAACCTGTCACCAATGTTACATGTAACATCACAACCCAAATATTAATGCTCAAAAGTGACCTAGGAGATATTATCGTATTTCCACGGTTTTGTCCACTCCGAAAGGGATTAAAAGACGTGGCTGTACATATGTGTATATACATATACTGTCGTGCTAATACATACATAATCACCAACTACATCTGGAATCGAACCCACAACCTCACCTCTCTTAATCAAGTGTAAACGCTGTTTAATTCAGACACTTATACATACATATTCACGTCCTTTAATCCCTTTCGTGGTTGGCAGAACCTCGGAGATATTATATCTCCTAGGTCACTTTTTACAATTTTGTGGTTGTAATGTCATTCGGAATAACGATAACAGGTCACTAGTTTATCGCCCAATAAACTAGTAGGAGACTGTCAAACTAAAACAGCAAATGCAATGAAATAATATGCCACTGTCTGATTACTAGTAAGCATATAACATTAATTACACCGAGAATCGAACCCGCGACGCTATCTAATCAAGTGTAGAGTTGGAGTCAGATTCACGACGAAAACGCGTGCCGGGTCAAGTCGGCCATGACACCGGAAGCGCCAGATAAACCGACCTAACGACCGGACATCGCTGAGAAAGTCCAAACATGTCGTTAAATGCGGCACAGGATTAACAATTCGTAGATATGGCCTGCACTATACTGTACTGCAATAATAATCACTACATAGTATAAAACAAAGTCGCTTTTTATGTCCCTATGTCCCTTTGTATGCTTAAATTTTTGAAACTACGCAACGGATTTTGATGCGGTTTTTTTATTACATTGAGTGATTCAAGAGGAAGGTTTATATGTATAATAACATCCATTTAATAGTGGAGTAGGCTATATATTTTATACCCGTGGTTTTTAACGGGACTTAGCGCGTAAGTTTTTATATAAGTTTTTATTATGGAATATAAGGAGAGAACCTAGCAACGTAACTAGGGAACAAGAATAAATTATTTTTAAATTGCTTATAACTCCAAATAAAATATAAGCCCATGTAACATTAAGAAGACCACCCCTGCCATCTATTGTGTGTGTTTTATGATAGTGCCGGCTCTTTTATTTGTGTTTGCTACACTCTTCAACAAAATAAAAGCGTTTATTATTGATTGCTGCGGTGCGGTGTTGCTAGGCGCCTGACCAATATCAACCAGCCAATGAGAGAGGATATCAGTTCCAGAGAAAATCAAATTGGAAGATTCCTATTGGTGGTTGTTTCGAAGCTGCGTCAGTGCCTGCGCACTGTGCTTGATGTTGAATATTTTTTTGGTTTTTAGTTTTTTGTATATAATGTAAATATTTACCTTTTATAATCTTTATGTTTTTCTAAGTTTAATATTTTTAAGTATAATCCCGTTAATGTTAAAAAATGATATAAGTGCCGAGCCTCTGTCAGGAGCAGTGCCCGCGCCGCTAACACAGCAAGAAAAATGCCCCCATTGTTCTCAGCCACGGTTTTTTAAAGGTAAGCACGGTCTCAATATTCATATATCCAAATGCCATAAACACCTCCACAACCTACCAAGTTCATTACCCGTTACAGCTACTTCGTCCAATTCCTCAAATTTTCATACAATACAATACCACCCTTTGGAAAACATTAGGAAAATTGAAATCATCCATTCCTCTAGTAAAAAGAATACCCAAAGGAGCCCGAGTATCCGTCGCCAAATCATTGACAAGTATTTTGAAAAACGTGGTTGACAACAATGATGTTAATAGCTGGAAAGATTTCTTTTTATTCACTTATAGCACTCTCCATATAGCATCAAATTCAAAATCAGCCACGCAATCAATAAAAGACAACTGCAATAATCATTTGGAAATACCACTTCTACATAAAAGAAAACAGAAACCATTTAATGTACAAAATAAAATCAAAATTAAAATAGCTGATGGAGACGTTAGCGGTGCAGCACGTTTGTTATTTTCTAATGATAGCATTGCTCCTGACTGCCCTGAAACGCTCCAATCTTTGCAGGACAAGCATCCACCTTCAAGGGGTAGCCTGGGTGAGCCAGATCCGTCGGCCTTCTCTTCGCCCCAGCACGAGGCAACGGCGCAGGAGGTGCTCGAGGCGGTCCTGTCGTTCAGGAGTGGCTCGGCTGGTGGCCTCGATGGCCTAACGCCTCAACACCTGAAGGATTTATTGTGTGGGGCCGTCGGGGTCACTGGTGAGGCCCTCCTGGCGCAGCTGACGCGGCTCGTGAACCTCATGCTGGCAGGCAAAGTGTGTGGGGAAGTCACTGACTTGCTTTACGGGGCAAGTCTGTGTGCTTTGAAGAAGAAGGATGGTGGTATACGGCCCATTGCAGTCGGCAACACTATACGCCGCGTTGTGTCAAAGATCTGCTGTCGGCATATTGCACCAATTATCGGGCCTTATTTTGAACCCACACAGTTGGGATTTAGCACGCGCGGTGGGTGTGAAGCTGCAGTGCATGCTGTGCGCACATTTTGCGAGCATGGCTCGGGTGAGGTCCTTTTGAAGGTTGATGTCAAGAATGCTTTCAACTCGGTAGATAGGGCTGCCTTGTTGGACCAGGTGAAAGAAAAAGTACCCAACATTTATAATTACATTTGGCAAAGTTATGGAAATCCATCAAAATTAATTTATAATCAAAATTTAATACATTCGTGTACTGGATGTCAACAAGGTGACCCTCTTGGTCCGGCATTGTTCAGCCTGGCAATCCATCCACATATTGAGGCTCTTACGTCGGGCTTCAATGTGTGGTATCTGGACGATGGCACTATAGGAGGCGAAGCGACTGCCGTTCTAAGAGATTTAAAAAAAATTCAAAACAGTTTCTCATCTATAGGATTATCTCTAAATTCATCTAAATGCGAAATTTTCATAAATGATGCCATATCAAACGAGACAAAATTCAATATCATTGAAACATTCGAATCCATAGCACCTGGTATTAAAATTTTGGATAAAAGTTCGCTTCTCCTCCTTGGTGCCCCTTTGAACTCCGATACATCCGCTGCCTTCATCGATGCAAAAATGAAAAAAATCCTCGAATCGACTTCAATTTTAGAATCTATTAACCCTCATTTGGCTTATACAATTATAAAATTCTGTTTATTCGTTCCTAAATTCACATACTATCTCAGATGTTCGGAACTTTGGCGAAATATATCGGCTTTAAATCATTTAGATTCCCTTTTACGTGAAACACTTTCGAAAATTCTAAATTTAAATTTTGATGATGGCAGTTGGACCCAGGCCACTTTACCAATTCGGTTTGGTGGTCTTGGGATTCGGAGTGCGTCCAGTGTTGCTTTGCCAGCATTTCTGTTTTCGGCGCATGCTACTCAGGGTCTGCACGCAAAAATTATTCACGGGGCTTTGGGTTCGGTGCAGACGTCGGGTTTGTCCGATGCCAGAATTGCTTGGCTGTCTCTGCTGGGGCAGGATGCCGAGCTTCCGTCAGGGGCCATTTTTCAGGGGTCCTGGGATGATCCACTGTGCAGGCAGATTCAATTGTCCATAATTAATTCTGCTTCTAGTCCTGCACAGCGGGCGCGTCTCCGGGCTACGGCCGAGCCTGAATCGGGGCTTTGGTTGAATGCGTTGCCGTCTGAGAAGATTGGGACGCTTCTAGATGGAACTACTTTCTGTCTGGGAGTGGGTTTGAGGCTCGGTGTAAGGATAAACGAAGCTCATCGCTGTGGTTGTGGGGCACGTGTTGACGAGTTTGGCCACCACGGGTTGTCTTGCCAGCGAAGCGCTGGTCGTCTGTCCCGACACTCAGCATTAAATGATATTATTCGTCGGGCCCTTGTCACCGCTCGTGTGCCGGCGGTGCTTGAGCCGTGTGGCTTGGCACGTGAGGATGGCAAGAGACCTGATGGAATGTCTTTGATGCCTTGGAAGAATGGCAGGGCACTTGTTTGGGACGCCACGTGCGTCGACACTTTGGCGCCCTGCTATTTGTCCAAGTCTGAGGTCGAGGCGGGAGCTGCGGCGGCACTGGCTGAGAGTTTCAAGCGGCGAAAATATGGAAATTTAGTCAATGACTACTTTTTCGTTTCTTTCGCCGTTGAAACTCTTGGGACGTGGGGAGGCGAGGCACGACGTTTCGTAAAGGAGGTGTCTGTTCGCCTCTCCGAGGCCTGTGGTGATCCAAAGGCTGGCACTTACCTCGGCCAACGCATTAGTTTGGCTATTCAGGGAGGTAATGTTGCCAGTTTGTTGGGGACCGTGCCTTTCTCTGACAGCGATGAGCTAAAGGAGATATTTTTCCTTTAAAGTTTTATTTTATTTGTTTGCTTTTTTTTATTGTAAATAATAGTTTTATTTTGAATTAATTAAATAAATATACATCCCATTCTGTAAAATTTAAAAATAAAATTACCTTTATTAACCTGACGTTTCGGCTACGTTGCAGTAGCCATGGTAACGGGCATAAAGGTAATTTTATTATATAAAAACTTACGCGCTAAGTCCCGTTAGTTATTAATCATGAGTATAAATCACGAATCTCTTAAAACTATAGTTGCTCATAACATTAATATCCAAAACAGTTTGGAACCGCCACTTCTGATTCTATAAACTCTAGGCACCCATTACACAACAAAGACCGTGAGCGGACGCGGAGCGAGACACCAAGATTAGGTTTCCACAATAGGCATTCTGAATACAATTGATAGTCTACTTTTAATAGAATGCCAAATAGCTGCCTATCTTCCCGGCTTCATAGGAGGCGACTAATAATAATAATATTTGGACATTATTATTATAGTTCCCCGAACAGGTAATGGTCAGTGGTTGTAAATGGCGACACGGCTTACAACCTGTCACATTGAGTACTAACTATCTGGTCAACAAGTGGGTTCGAAGTAGCCATGGAATCACTACCTCCGCAATTGCGGAGATGGAAACCTAAACCTCTGACTACGCCGCTAGGGTCGTGAACGCGTTTGTTTCTTTGGTTTTTAACGAGTTAAACTTGAACTTTCGACCAACACCTAAGGTCCTATTAAAGACCCATGCTTTTCAGGGAATCGAACCCGGAACCTCTAGCAAGCCCTGTACTCAACTATTACGACTAGGTCACGAATGTGTGGTTCCATGACCTCTATAACTACTCCGACCCTTTTGGGTTAAATGGGATTCGTGATTCCCATTTCAATCGTGATGTGGTCTTGAACATGCTACCACGATTGAGTTTGACCATAATATAATATTAAATCACGACTTTACGTCCTTTAGATATGGGTAGAGTGTTGGTAATACGGTTAAATACATATACATAGTTTCCCTATAAGGATGGTAGAGATCACAGATTCCTATTTGTCTCTATACTGACAAACCACTTGGCTTCAGTGACATTCATTAACCTCCTCATATGCACTCGGCGTATATAAGAAGCTACTTGTAACGTCCCTATTTTCAATAATTTACATATCGATACGGTAACATACGTAGAAATTATTTCCATAAAAGTTTTTAAGAAATTTTAGTAAATTTATATATAATATTGGGTTAAAAAGGAAGATAATTTATAAGATATTGATATTAAGAGTCAGCTACCTCTCAAACATACGTATTTATGTATATGATCAAGTCCTTTTCTCAATAGAGCAAACAGCGATCACGAATACCCATCTTTGTCTAACTTTCAAACTAATTTCACTTCATTGACATTTAATGTTTATTCACAGCTATTAAAGGTACTCCTAATGTGATCCTTTTTCAGTATATCTCATATTAAATACCTTATACGTTATAATAAAACCCCTATAAGTACCGAACCAAAAAGAAATTATAATAAATACACAAATAACATTTCTATGGAACAAGTATTAGCCGAAAAAACGTTACTTTTAATTAGAAATCGGCTACTGATGCCTAAATAAGGAAAAGACGAACAAAGTTTACTGTTTTAACTATTTCGTTCACCATATATGTTGGTACAATATGAATGGACTGTCTTATATGGTAAGCTATATGTATTATTAACGATTCCTTGCGAATTAGAGATGGGACATATTACATTCATTTACTCATGTTTGGGTAAATGAAATATTTATATTAAGTATAAATATATTTAGACAGTTGACTTTTGAGTTAATATTAGTGGAATACAAATTATCCACCATAATTGAATAAATAAGATCTTTTGTTATTTAAGAAACTTACCAATAAGTTTAGCCATTACGATGTTTAGAAAAGATGCTTACCTGTAATAAGAAAAGAAAATATTAACATCATTATAATTACCGGAAAAGGAAAATTGAAGGATTGTGGGATTAGAATTGAATACAACCAGCTGTCCATATTCTTCGCATACGAGGCGATGAGAGATATAGGAACATATAATTGTTAAAAGCATTAATTGATTCGCTGAAAATCCGATCTGCAATATTGTTTAACTTTTCATAACAAAATTTTCTGTCTATCTCTCCAATTTCAACATTAAATTAAATTCACAAGTTCTATATATCTTCACCAACCTACAAAACCTTCGTCTTAAATAACCTAGAACTAGCCGTAACAAAAATCTTTACACGGCCAAGTATTTATTCGAGTATTTACCAAGCGTAGAGTAACACACTACACAGCACTATTACCAATAGTGTCAACCTAGAAACCTGGCCATTTCTGGTTTTGGAACCACACCTGTGGTATTAGTCATTGGGGAAACACTTTGAAAATAATACCTCACTTATCTAAATGGTCGCGATAAAACAGAATAAAGTAGCAAGCTTCAAAAGTCACATTTGAATAATGCTTGCCACTTTTACATTTGTATGCCAATGTGATAAACTGGTACTTGAATAGTATGTTTGCAACCTAAATGTTGTTAGTCTAGGAGTTGATAATAATAGCTTTTTCACCGTAGCGTTGTAGGAAGCAATGTTGAAAGATTTAGACTCAGAAACAATTAATGTTACTAAAATTCTGGCACCTTTATCCCGAACCACAAGTTAAAGAGTATGACTTTGTTCCGTCCATCCCAGTTCACGACAATTGTCCATTTCAAGGTAGTCAGTAAGTAGTTAATCATAACTCGAATCTACAATAAGGTGTTATATCGTCGTGTAACAGGGTTGACTAGTTATTGCTTTTTCTCAAGAATCCTCCAGTTATTGCACACATTATTTAAGAAGTAGATACATACATACACATATGAACGTTTCTACCTTCCTAGCGAGATAGGACGTCACTCGATCGCCACCTTAACTAACCCCGACAAATCTATTTTCCTTCACTCTCACCCATTAACCTTCTTATACACGCTCTTCTGTTCTGTCCCGTTACGATATAAAATCCAAGATTATAGTGATATATTTATAGGAAGTTAAGCATGATAAATGATGACATTCATAGCTAACCAGTTTGTGACAGGCGACTAACTAGCCAGCGATAACAATCTGACATTTTCAAAAGCCATTTCTAATTTGCTAAACGCTTGTAGTCTGGGCTCTTATCAGATGGTTATGGGTTCGAGTCTGGTCGTGCAACTATCGCGATTAACATTGCAAGGTAGTCAGAGGCTTGAGTGATCACCACCGTCATTGCGACTACTCAATGACGTAGACTACTTATAACTTTGGATGCTGAATGGTAGATAAAAGAAGTTTTCGAGTTGCCAAAACCCTAATTGGTACTCACTTCTGAATATCCCGAGAAAGATTTCAGTTAAGATGAATATGTATATATGTATTGAAAATATATGTACTTAGAACCATAGACAGAAGACATTCTACTCAAGACGGGTGAATGTAAGGTAAAGAATAGAAGAACATGTATCAGAAAGAATGGGTATGAGTGAAGCAAGAGAGATTTGTCAGAATCTTTCAAGGTGACGATCGATAATCTTTACCTATAGAGATGATATGGAAGCAGAGGCGTCAATGTATGTATGTATATTGATATATACCACGCATGCTACTCGCATAAAGAATTATATGTATCAAAAACCTATACACAATCATAATCTTCAATCATTATTAGTACAAATAGTAAGGATTGGCATATAACTCACCCACACGAGTCCTACGCCCACATTTGTATACACTTTAGAAATCAATTCAACAATTGCTGCAACTTCTTAGAAATGTATGAATGAGCACCGAATCAATTCATTTCCGTTCCTATTTACTAACTTCTAAAGATTCTTGTAAATCTTTGTTACAGCTACAACTTTTGTATGTGCTATAGAAATACCCGCTTTTAATTACACATACATCCGGTTTTTACAGTGACTGAATGATAGAATTAAGAATAGTGTGATAAGGGAAGGTTGCGGTTCGGAAGATGTATTTACTAGGATTGAAAAGGGCATGCTTCGATGGTTTGAACATATTATGCGGATGAATGAACGCAGATCGTCAAAAGGAATATACGAGATGAAATGGCAAGAACGTAGAGGCCGGCCTAATAGGATATTTAACAGTCAAATAGACGAAATTTTGAAAAACAGTGACTAGAAGTACCTATAACCGCCGAGTGTGTATGAGGAGGTGTATGAGTGTCAATGATGCGAAAGTGGTCTGTCAAGTTCGGGACTGATGGGGATCCACGATAATGTCCTAATGTAAATAAATATTATTATTATTATTATCTCTGCACACGTCTGAGGTATATGGATGTCAATAAAGCAAAAGTGGTTCGTCAGAATCGAGACAAATAGCTGTATCTACCAACCTCTGTAACAAAAAGGGCCTGATTTGTATCTATATGCAACATATTAAAAACGTTACAAGCTTTCGCATACCCTAATATTACTACGAAATATTTGCGTGCGGCGTAACCGCGGTATTCTTAGAGCCGAGCAACGGGTGATTGGCAGTGTATCGCGATGACGTCACAGCCGCCGTAGTAAACAGCCGGCCGCGTCATCCCGCCAGATCGGGAGACCGGAAGTGGGATAGGGTTGTCACAAATACGGTCTAATTTAAGAAAATTTAATGATGTAAGACGTCGACCTAAGGGACTAGGGATTTTGTTGAGTACTTTTCAGGCGTGAGGTTAGGCATCAATAGGGTTATTATTGAATTTCTGTATCTTTGTACATAACATTAATGGTTAAGAGTGCCGATTAGTTCTTTGAAACCTATTGTCCGGTTAACGCTATAGCGGATTATGGACGCGAGTGCAAGTAGATATAATGAAATTATCAATATCTGTGATAAAACCTCGATATATCCTGACAAATCCGTTCCAATTCCAATAAATCATCATACTTTCCCCTTTTCTTAACATAACACAGCTTTGCTTAGCACATAATGACAATCATATTTAAAAATGCGATATCCTAGCAACCCTATAACAGCGGATCTGTGTAGAGCGCACATTACTGGAAGCAATCGCAACATCTAATTATAATTTCATTCAGAAACAGACATTTGGAATGCATGTGCATGGAATTAATAGGCATTAATGAGTTCCTTGTTAATTTGGGATTGATAAAATATTTATAATAGCATTATATCTAAGTATTATGTTTATTGGATACTTACATAGCATTAGTACTTACTTCAATGCAGGTAAATTCTTAAATATTCATAAAATAATCAAATGTTAAAAATCATTGCAAAGCCTACACTTCGTGATTATGCTACTAGTCATATAACAGTCAGAAGATTATTGTATTTTCTTAACCGCGTACAATTTTTTGGGGTATAATTAAGTCTGTGCTAGCTGGGACGCAAAAGAATGCAAACTAGCTGACGTTCTTCTAAGCATGTCGTAGGAGGCGACTAAGGGATAGGCTAGCAACCAGTCACCAATGTTCCTTATAACATCACAACCCAAATATTCGTACTAAAAAGTGACCTTGAAGATATTATCGTCCTAAGGTTCTGTCCACCCCGAAAGGGATTAGAGGACGTGAATGTACATATAAGTATGTATAACTAGTGTATTAAATTTATAATAATAATATTTGGACTTTATTACACCAATTGAACTAGTCCTTCGGTAAGTACATTTAAGACTTGTGTTAAGAAATATATACATATTATATATAGATAAATACATATACAGCATATATAATCAACAACCAGACTGGAAAGCAGTAGAAAAGTGTAGTTCTTAACTCTGCCTCCACCGGGAATCGAACCCGGGACCCTACGATTAGCGTTCAGGTGTCTAACCGATCGCGCCACGGAGGTCGTCAATAGTAATGCGTAGTAAATAGTAGAATTCTGTACACCCTTCTAATGATAAGGGGCTTGATACTTACGTTCATTATCTTTCACACGTTCAATATCAGTTTTCATTCGCAAATGCGTTCATTCAAGAAACATTTAACCTACAATCGCAGTAGTTATACAATTATCACATTTATCACTTTAACATAAGATTCATTATTGTTCAAACTGAAATGGAATAGATAAAATGATAGGAAAATGAGGTTATTGAGTTATCACATTATTAGCGGTGGCAGACGACGTATTATAGTATACATATATACACAATACACCTGATTCCCTGTAGAGGAGTAGGCAGAGATCACTGATCCCCATTTGTCCCGATTCTGACAGACCACTTTCGCTTCATTGACACTCATACATCTCGTACACACTCGGCGGTTATAGGTACTCCTTTCGTGTTACACAATGAAAAAGGAATCTTATTTCCAATTCCAAACCATATTTAAGACACTTAAACATAGCATTCTATACACGTGCCTAACCGAGAACCGAAGCCGGATCCTCGACGAGGCATTCAGTCAATAATCCACCGAGTCGCAAAGGTCAATATCTAATTAGTCTATGTTTGCGATGCTAATTATTGACATGCGATAAATGCTATTTATTTGTCAACCGTACTAGACTGGGGCAAGATAACATACTTGCATCATTAGTCACCAAAAAGGTGTTTTAAGTACATAGATACATACATATCAAGGCCTTTTACCTACAGAGGGGTAGATAAAAAGTGAGTGAATTGTAGCTAGAATTTTGTGGTTAAGGTAAGACCGAATGACTAATGTTGTGAATATGTACTTTAAGAATATCCCGTGAACAAAATAGACAAGTCCTTTTATTCCCTTTGGCATGAACAGAGCTTGGAGAAACAATAGCTTCAATCATCTTCAACATATTTATAGGAGTTGTAATGACAATATGGATACGGAATAAATGTATTTGAAAGGTTCTTAGACCATCGTCTAATCCTCCTAAAAAACTCCTATGCAGAACCAAAAAATAACCATTTCTTTCTTCTCTTTAGATCAGATGAAAAAGTGGTCAGAATATACAAAAAAATCTGCGTTCTTCTCAACACACGCCGCGCGAACTATAACTTTCTAACAATCAAGTTTCAAACTATAACATTGACATTTATAACTGACAGCCCGAATGTCAGTCACGATTTCGGCGGCAGCAAAAACAAACGAGAATGGCACTAAAAAGTTTTTAATTGATTCTGCTTAGAACTTTGTGCTTAGTTTTTCTGTATGTCTGTATGTAGGCCAAATTTTACACAGGTCAAAACCTGTCTAGTAATTCTAGTTTTTATGAGATCTAGAACCGATGCTTCACGCTCGCTAATACCACCCAGTAAGAAAGTGATCTACAATCTTTTTTGTAGACTCGTTGAACATTTTTGTACTTGTGTTGTAAAGTCTTTTTATTTTATTATATTACACAAGAGTTATCTTAGATTACAAAGAATGTCTCGTATTTTATATGTCATGGTTCGTTGCAATCCCGAACCTACCAATCACTAGCTCCTATAGGAATTTTTCTCTAGGAATTGCTTCCTTAAACCTCCTTTCACCTATCCACAACATCTTTACAATACCTCTATATTCACTTGATAGTACAACCGTACATTTCTTTAGTGAATCGTTTAAACCTTTATACATTCACTAGTGACCCGCTCCGGCTTTGCACGGGTATAAAATATATAGCCTACTCCACTATTTAATGGATGTTATTATACATATAAACCTTCCTCTTGAATCACTCTTATCTATTAAAAAAACCGCATCAAAATCCGTTGCGTAGTTTCAAATATTTAAGCATACAAAGGGACATAGGGACATAGAAAGCGACTTTGTTTTATACTATGTAGTGATAGTGATACGTCCTGTGCTAGCGTAGAATCTATTGGGCGATGAGCGAGCAACCTGTCACCAATGTTCCATTATGACATCACAAGCCCAATATTCATGCTAAAAAGTTACCTAAGAAACATTATATCCTTCCAAACTTTGACCTTTGTTCTATATTAGTTTCGTAACATTATTGTCTAATTGTTTAGGTTCTGTCCACCTTGAAAGGAATTTAAGAAGATGAATTTATGTAGGTGACTTATTTCATACTAATTTATAAGGCGAATGCCTAGCAACCTGTCACTAATGACATCACAACCCTAACATTCATGCTAAAAAGTGACCTAGGTTCTATCTCCGAGGTTCCGTCCACCCCGAAAGAGATTAAAGAACGTGAATGTATTTTCTATATGGGTAGCACAAGCTATTGAGTTTAAGCTTTGCGTAGGCGGGTATTAGGGTCCTTTGAGGTGACACCATTAATTATATTAACACCTTAAGCGGCTTCTTTTTTGTCGAAACACGTTCTTGGATTCAGTAAAAAAGGTATAAGAATGAACGGTCACGACGTTTAGTTTGGAACAGGAATGACGCGACACGACTATTATGTTTGGATATATGGAAATGAAAGGAATATTCATTTATAGTAGGTTTGTATAGTCTATGATTAATAATTAACGGGACTTGTCGCGTAAGTTTATACATAATTATTAATTATTAATCATGAATATTAATCGCGAATCTCTTAAAACTATAATTGTATTGTCTATTTTACAGTCTTTAGTAAAGATAGTAGGAAAGTAAGTAACTTAAATAGGGGATCCCAGGGCTGGAGCATTTTTCTCTCAGAGAATTAGCATAGCTTTTCAGAGGGGGAATGCTATCAGTGTCTTAGTAACCCTACCACGCTCTGACAGCGATGATTAGAAATATACATATTTTCTATGTAATTTAATTTTTATTTCTACTTTAGGTTTATAGATTTAATTTCTTGCTTTATTGTATATAATAAAGGGTATTAATAGTTACTTAAATAGTATATTTTATATTGATAATTCAAACGAACAAATATGCATCGTTACACTTTATTGTAATTGATCGGATTATAGTGGACTTGGAGAAATGATAGTCACTGAAACTTTATCATACACAGGCAAGTGCCTTACAAAAAATACAAATGTATTAATTATACACGGTTGGGTAGAACGGTATTAAGAATTTTTAGCCATATTGAAATCATCTGTATCATATAATATCTAAAGGTACTGTAGTAAAATAAATAAGTATATCCTCAGCTTTTTAATCCTTTTAAAATATTCCGGGAAAACGGCACCTATAAAATTAAATAAATCCCAGACAGCGTCACTAAAGGCACGATACTTAAGGCATGTTATAAAGCATTCTATTGTCCAATACTTTATAGATTTCCTTCTATAAAATTTATATTTTTATTTACGATTCCCACACAAGGCTCAAATCATATTTCTTCAGCCTCGCTCTTTCCCAGGCTAATAAACAATTTTTTATTACAATCAATAAAGGGAACTTTAGAAATACGATTTTATATTTTAAAGCTTTTTAAAGGTTTAACAGACGAGACATTGTGTCTGGCAGGTGTTGCCCTTTTGTGTAGGACGACCTTTTAAATGGTGCATACACTTCTCGGAATATATGCTCGTGTGAATAAATTCAAAGGACTTGAATAGACTACAGCCATCTTTTCGTCTCAGCTCATTCACGGCTTTTAGTCCCTTTCGGGATGGGCAGAACCTTGGAGACATGATATAATATCTCCTAGGGCAAATCGTACCATGAATATTGGGATTGTGATGTCATATGGTACATTGGTGACAGGTTGCTAGCCCATCGCCAAATAGATTCAACGTACTCTCTTCCCTTAGCGGCCTGCAACGACTATTATAATGAAACCGTTTTTCCTGTTAGGCTTGTAGTTAGCATTTTATTTACGTTCCAGACTAGCAAGGGACAAGGCTTTATATGGTTATAAATGAATATGGTTATATTGGACCTGTATACCTATAACCGCCGAGAGTGTATGAGAAGACGTATGAATGTCAATAAAGCGAAAGTGGTTTATCAGGATCGGGACAAATAGGGATCCGTGATCTCTGCCGACCCCTCTACAGGGAATCAGCCATGATGTATGGACCTGTATATGACTGTGTGAAGTTGCTAGTAGATTACCGTATACCAAGTCAGTATACCAATATACGTATGTCAGTATACCAGTATAACAATATACAAAGCAAAAGTGACAAATTTTACTACTGGGCCCTTACTCCACTAATTCATATTGGCCACAATATTACTTCAGTGTCGACATTGTGGCAGTTCAATGGCCGTAATTTGACACTTTTCGCACTCCACTAACAAATTTTGGCCACTGAAACGCTATCGAAATACTTCTGGGTCTGACGTCCCTCAATATTAGTTCAATAGCCTTCATTTGGTACTCTACTATTATTATGACAGCTTTTTTTGTCAATGGTCAATTTCTAATGTACACTCACACACTCAGTTAGTAGTTTTAGTTTCAATTAAAAACATAAAATATTTTTTCAGGTACGTTTTTAGCTACGTTTACGTTATAAACTTAAAACTTTTAACTGCTAAATCAATATTCATTAATTGACATTGCTGCATTGTCAGTGCAAACAGTTTTTTAAATTGTTGTAATCCATAGACAATAATTTCTGTACTTTGAGTGGCCACTGAAGTGCCATTGACTCGCTATTATGACGCTAGTGTGGCTGTCAAAATATTAGCAGAGTGCCACTTTTACGGCCGAGATGCAGATTTATCGCTATAGCCTCGCAGTTGAGTGGCTGTCAAAGTTAATTAGTGGAGTAAGGGCCCTGAAATCAGCAAGTGTCAAATTTCGCTTTAAAAATTGCCAACCAACCAACTTCACACTAGAGATCCCACCATATATATTGGCAGTTGGGGGCGTCGCCACAGTCGCGTAATTCAGTGTTACCAGTAAACACGCCAAAACTAGCACTCACTGTGCCATACGGCTCGATACATTATAGGTTTCATTTGTAACGGTCTTTGGTTGCAGAGCTATAAACTCAAATAAAACAAATTAATATATCAAAGTCAAAATATGTTTATTTAAAATAGGCCCTATCACAAGCTCTCTTTGAATGTTATCTTATGATTTAAGTATAACAACAATAAAGATTATTATTTTTATAATTAACAAACATAAAGATTAACTTTTGACTTTGATATATTAATTTGTTTTATTTGAGTTTATAGCTCTGCAACCAAAGACCGTTACAAATGAAACCTATAATGTATCGAGCCGTATGGCACAGTGAGTGCTAGTTTTGGCGTGTTTACTGGTAACACTGAATTACGCGACTGTGGCGACGCCTCCAACTGCCACCGTATGTGGCGCGATCTCTACTAAATTTACCTTTCATACAAAATAACACGCAATTGCGGAAACGTCAAATTTAGTTCCAAGTTTGGCTACTGCCACCGTATGTGGCGGGTACTCTATTACCAGCGTTGTGTTTTTTGCCCACTCTTTGTAATTTTTATGTTTGTTAAGGGTGATTATAATAAATTGATTTCCGGAGTTTCTTGTTAGTTCTTCTCCAAGCTAGGGTCTCCGCTAATCTAACCTCGGTAAAAAATATGTAAAGACAATGCTCAGTGCCATGTTTGAAATAGTTTTTTTAATTTATACTTAGATCATAAGATAACATTCAAAGAGAGCTTGTGATAGGGCCTATTTTAAATAAACATATTTTGACTTAGATATATTAATTTGTTTTATTTGAGTTTATAGCTCTGCAACCAAAGATCGTTACAAATGAAACCTCAATATAATGTATCGAGCCGTATGGCACAGTGAGTGCTAGTTTTGGCGTGTTTACTGGCAACAGTGGATTACGCGACTGTGGCGACGCCTCCAACTGCCACCGTATGTGGCGGGTACTCTAGGATGCATTTGAACAAATAAAAAATAACTAGAGATCGCGCCACATACGGTGGCAGTTGGAGGCGTCGCCACAGTCGCGTAATTCAGTGTTACCAGTAAACGCGCCAAAACTAGCACTCACTGTGCCATACGGCTCGAAACATTATAGGTTTCATTTGTAACGATCTTTGGTTGCAGAGCTATAAACTCAAATAAAACAAATTAATATATCAAAGTCAAAATATGTTTATTATACTATTTCAAACATGATTAATAATTAACGGGACTTATCCTTCTTATTATATATTACATATATTATGTGTTCCTTCACTCTGTCCGCAATAGACCGTTTAGTCTGTTCGACATAGGATTTCCCACAGCTGCAATCAATCTTATACACACCCTTATATCTTATATCATGAGTATAAATCGCGAATCTCTTAAAACTATTATTTCAAACATGGCACTGAGCATTGTCTTTACATATTTTTTACCGAGGTTAGATCAGCGGAGACCCTAGCTTGGAGAAGAACTAACAAGAAACTCCGGAAATCAATTTATTATAATCACCCTTAACAAACATAAAAATTACAAAGAGTGGGCAAAAAACACAACGCTGGTAATACTAAATTTACTTTTCATACAAAATAACACGCAATGGCGGAAACGTCAAATTTAGTTCCAAGTTTGGCTACTGCCACCGTATGTGGCGGGTACTCTACTTCCGTTCACCAATGCTTCAATGCCTTACACTTCAAAATTATCGCGAGAAAAGTGCCAATAACACGACGCGTTCACTAAGCACGTATCGTGTAACTATGCAGCCTCATAATTGGAGATCCACTCGATACCTGCACGCCCAACACGAACCAATAAGGGTAGAGAGAAGCACAAAGCGAGAAAAAAGGCCATTCGTGCCGCCGACACCTTACCGCGATATTGGAAACCGCAGCCTTAAAAGGGCTATTTCGATGTAATACGAAATTGCATCCTTTAAAACCTTTTGTACCTTTTTCCTTACAGAGGTGTATTCTGTTCAACATTGCTACGAGCAATTCAAGTCCATATAGAAAAAGCAATGGTGAAACTTGAGGTATAGGGATGTATAGGACAACGTTAGCATTAATAAAAAAAGCTCAATATAACTAAAAGTAAATGCTTAATATTTAAGAACTGTATTTAATATCCATTAATATTGTCGGGTTATAGAGAACCTTGGATTCCTCTGTCGCGATTAGCAATCTTGGTTGCAACGTTTATATGGAATTAATGGTATGTTCCTGAACTAAAAAAATCCATTTATCCATAGTCACCTTCTACGAAATTTTGTTAACAAAAGTTAAAATTCTATTCAAGTCCTAGAACTAGAACCGAAAATATCAAAAACTATTAAATAATATAAAAAGCTTTTATTCCTAAGCCCCAAACAGACACCTAGAACAAAAGCACCAATAACAACAATTCAAAACCAAAACGACAAAAACCAAGATGGCGCCCAACACTTCACGCCACGAAATTGCAGACAACATCTTTTTAGCGCAATTGTTGCAGCACGAACTGCAATTTCGAATTTGCAACACTCATTACGTATAGCAGGGCAATATTCCTTTTATTCTTACTGACTTACGTGCTGCGATGTTTTGAAGATAATGTACGTACCTGGAATGAGAAAAAAGGTGTAAGTATATATTTAAAACATAACATATAAGTATATATTATGACGACCTCCATGGCACGATCGGTTAGACGCCTGAATGCTAATCGTGAGGTCCTGGGTTCGATTCCCGGTGGAGGCAGAGTTAAGAACTACGCTTTTCTTCTGCTTTCCAGTCTGGTCGTTGATTATATTGTATATATATTGTATATATTATATTATTTGTTAAATATACGTTGAGTAGTACCCTTAACACTAGTCTTTAATGTAGTTGCCAAGGGGCTAGTTCAATTGGTGTAATAACGTCCTACAATAATACATAACAATAGGTTTTTGTGGAAAAGGTCTAAGAACACGTGTATTATTTGGTTTATTCCTTGCATTGATGGTAAGAGATTCGCGTGTCTGTCTTTAGAAATTGAGGTGTAAGCGTTGTGAATTCATTAGCTTCATAATCTCGGTTCTCGAATGGCGACCGCGTCTCGGTAAACATAGTGTAGGACGCCCCCCGGCTAGATGGACCGATGACCTAAAAAGGGTCGCTGGTAGTGGTTGGCTGAGGGCCACGAGTGATCGTGTTTTCTGGCGTAACCTTGGGGAGGCCTACGTCCAGCAGTGGACTGACATAGGCTGATTGATTGATAGCTTCATAAAGCTTATTTAACTGATTTCATTAGTACTGAAGTTATCATGGTATGAACTATTACGCCTGGATCAGAGTTCCATGCACCAATTTAATATATATTAACTAATGAAATCGCATAACATACGTATACGGGTGGCGCATTCACAACGGTCAGTATGGGAAAGTCTGAAACTATAAGAGATACGAAGATTTGTTCTTAGGAACCATGTCACCGATTTTGATAAAAAGAAAAACTGCATTCATACTTTCTTTGAAAAAACAACTGTATCCAGTACGGGATTCGAACCCGGTTGCTTTAAAAAAATAAATTGGCCATTTTCACTTTTTCTTTTTTAAATATTGATTGTGTAGGTCTTAAGCTGTAGATATCTCTATAAAACATGGTGTCGAAAATGAATAAAATGCATTGTTTTGGCATACTTTAGTTTATCATAATAGTTTACATACACCGTAACAATATTCAACAGACATGTAAAATTGTCTCTATGGCTGTTTGTAGTTTTGTACTTCCCTACTTGTTAAATACACCATATCATGTGGCATTAGCATTGCATTCATCCTTTAAGGAGGTTTTGTTATCTACAGTAATCAAAAACTAAACCATATTAGAAAATTTCTTGTGGGATTACGTTAAGGCTGAAATTTTACAAAACAAGCTATGACACCATTGAAAACCTAAAAGTAGCAATAAAGTCAATTGTAACGCAAATTCACCACATGAAAATACAAAATTCAATAGTTAGATCGTTACCTAAACGTGTTGAATATTGTATTGAAAACAACGGTGGTCACTTAGAAAACCCACTATGATAAACTAAAGTCAAAACAATGCATTTTATTCATTTTCGACACCATGTTTCATACAGATATTTACAGCTTAAGACCTACACAATTGATATTTAAAAAGAAAAATTGTAAAGGGCCAGTTTATTTTTTCAAAGCAACCGGGTTCGATTCCCGTACTGGATACAGTTGATTTTTCAAAGAAAGTATGAATGCAGTTTTTCTTTATATCAAAATCGGTGACATGGTTCCTAAGAACAAATCTTCGTATCTCTTATAGTTTCAGACTTTCCCATACTGACCGTTTTGAATGCGCCACCCTGTATATTGCTAGCTCTTTAAGTATGTAAGTACTCTTTTTGCACGTATCTAAAAATGAGGAACCTTAAACTCTACCTATCCCTCTACAGCAAAACCCATACACTCAAGCAACCAGCACCCAATCAGTCTCAACAAACAAACACATATCCGTCTATTTGGCTTGCATTTCACGAGTGCACTGTACAAATATTTGACTCAATTCGAGACACGACACGGAGAGTGTAAATTGGCTTTACAACTAAAAAATTACTCGCTCTTGGTCGCTGGTTCACCCGTCTGTTGAATTGAAGTGCCTGAGTCTCTTTTAGTATATGAGAATGGTTGAAAGAGATGACGAAGGGCCACAGGGTGTTTTAGGTACAATTGGGTAATAGGTTAAGCTATCTGAGTGTAATATCCCCGAAATATTAAAAAATCTTTGCACTCTTTACTTATGTCTAACCCTTCGGAGATTGTTGGCATAAGGGTATATTCCATATGTATCTATAAATTAATAACATAGGTATATATTAATAACAATAATTTGTAATATTGATGCTGTCTTATTTTCTCATCGCCCGGTACAGACTATAATACCTTCTTTTGCTTTTCTGAGTGGAAATAGACGACTTTTAATAATAATCTGACAAATAGCACACAAAAAGGCAACTAAAATTATCAAGGAATAAGATAATTCCTAGATTGCAATTTAATTTCGGAAAGTAAATAGAACAAACACATCTTTCGTTTAAAGTACATACATACATGGTCAACCTCTCGCTTAGTTAACTCGACAAACATAACTTTACGAATGGTTTAACGTTCAAGAAAGGCAGGTAATTGAGATGAGGTGACAAAGAGAGGACTAACCAAAGTTTGGATCACTGTATATACCCTTTGAATATAACATATGTAAATAATATATATGTAATAACATACATGTATGTATAAAGTATATATATGTTATATCCAAACATGAGGTTATAAGTGAACTGTTTCGTTATTGTTGAGACTGACATGTAAACCTATATAGAGATAAAGGTTGCAATGTTTATATATCTATATAAGTAAATACAACGCACAATACGTATGAATAAATTCTTAAACGATTGCATTGCATTGGCATAAAAATAATTTCGTTTTATAATATACGTAGATTAAAACTATCATCTTTTTATTCCAGTACAACATCATCTAACATCTAAACACTGCATTAGGTATATGGATGAACTAAACTAAAGCAATTTTCCTTCATTGGCCAACTAAGGATCCATGATCCCTCTATAGTGAGAAGGGTATGATATGTATGTAACAACTAATATTCAACTCCTTCCATACACCTCCTCCGAGCTTCCAAGATAGTAATAAAAGGATGTAAATCTATTTAAATATCAACTTCAACTTACTTAATGATATAGATAGATAGAACAGCCTGTACCTATAACAGCCGAGTGTTTACGAGGATAGGATTGTATGGATATAAATTTAGCGACATTGAATAAATTATCTTAGGATCGTCACTAATGGATATCCGTGACCACTACCTACCCATACAGAAACAGTCCCAAAGTTCGTACATTACAAAACACACCTCCACACCCGTTACGCCTCTTACAAGGCTCCAGACTCGCATTTAAGCCGCTATGCCAGTGACGCGGGTCGGCCTCTCTCAAAGGCTTTAATGAGGACGTGTTTCCATAATGCGTCGCTCTTGCATTCTTACACGGGTTGGCTCTTAGGCCCTCTTTTTGCATTCGGACCTCTGCTATGTTTGTCTCTGTATACGTTTACAAGGAAATGTATGGTTTAGTGTATGGCTCGGGTATATATGTATGTATAACTCTGACAAGGAAATGTATTGTTTACTATTGGTATAGTATATGGTATGTATAGTATAGTGTAGACTTATGTTTGCGAGGTTGGTCCGTTCCAAAAGATAGTTAAAGGACGTGAATTTTATGATTTTTAGCAGGTTTTTTGAAAAGAAAAATGACGGATATTTTCTACAAAAAAATTATATTTATTCACATACTTTCCCCCTTTCGAGAGAAATAGAAAATCGCAAACATAGATAAACAATTTTCACTAAACTTTTAGTGGAGATACGAGTTAGAAACTAATTATTTCGAATTCATCCTCACGTAAGAAACGCGAATTATTAGTAAAATAGGAACTCTGTTAGTAACCTCATAATATAAACATAACTAAACCTTCAACTAAAGTACCTAAAGAATCTCATAATCACTCATTCTCACTGCCCATACCGGGAATCGAACCTCACAATAAACACCAAAGCATCTCGCTAAGCCTTCCCAATCAAGATAGGCAGGATTTATGGAACCGAATCATAATTTCAGGCATTCCCATTGTTTCGAGAACAGGTTGGCCACGAACATAATCTTATTAAGAGGGCGGCTCCTTGGCGACATGCCTTTTTGTGGAATGGACGCTGGATTGTGAAACTATGTAGCATAAACCTCCGTGGCGCGATTGGTTAAGCACCTGAACGCTCGTGAGGTCCCGGATTCGATTCCCGGTGAAGGTAGAGTTAAAAACTCTACGCTTTTCTACTGTCCAGTCTGGTTGTTGATTATATATGTATATATCTTCTCATACACACTTGGCGGTTATAGGTACTCCGAAAGTCACTCTTGTTCAATATAGCGTCTATCTGACTGTCATATATCTTAAGTTTATACTTATTCTTTTATAACTTTAGATTTTTCACAGGATAGTAATTTAGTTTCTTTTGCTTCTCTTGTAAATTTTTACTAGGTTTTGGTTCGGGACAGCCGCACGACTAGAATCGAACTTAAACCCAGCAGATCAAAGACCTCACTGCTCCTATAAGTCATGTTGGCCTTGCATGGCTCTCGGACATCAGATTAAAATGAAAGAAACATTCTTGGCGCCACCGCTTCGGCGTTGCGAATGGCTTGTAGGGTTGCCAATAGGAATATAATATAATATTATAGATTTATTGAAGTATGTTAGAGACTACTAAGGGATAGGGGTAAGTATGATGAAATGGAATAAGGTGTATACCTTATTATTTATTAATTATTATAAGTTATGCATAAGAACATGTTGGTCTGTTAATTTATGTTAGAAGCGAATAAGTCATACCGATTTTGATTCGATTATATTTCTCGTAGATGTATATTTGTAATTAGATCAAATCACAAAACTCAACTAGAAATATAAAATTAAAAAACTAGGTATTATGACTTGAGCGTTTCCTTTCAGACAGGCCTTTCTCTCCTAAATGTTACAGGTAATACAGGCAGACTTAACACTCCAGGATCAAGATCAATTTGCTAAAGTTGACGAGGAGACATTCATCATCTTATTTGAAACGACCACTGCTGAAACATCGTAACACTTTACGTTATTTATTTAAACACACATATGAATAACTTTACATAAACCCAAATTTCAAAATCCCAATTGGGCTTGGCAACCCTATCCACCCCGTGTGGTCGCAGGCACTGGGTCGTGGCTGGTCTCGATCACACCTCCAGATTCCACTGAGGGCTTCCACAACATTGTTGTTAACCAACTATACATCACTAATAGGAATACTAGTTTTAGGATCTAAACTCAAACTCTCTCAAAATGTTTTTATTCATTATAAGTGAAACTTCCGTAAATGTACATATATGTATGTATGATTTGGGAATACCTATAAGTTGGGGTAATGTATTGGTCCATTCAAAGTCCGCGTTTAATTAGGTAACCAGCCTATCTCTACTCGACACATTAAGCCATACATGCCCTGAGCAATCATATTCGGTACAAGTATATAGTAAAGTCCAAATAAAGTTTCCATCACGTATCTTTATCGCAAACATGGACTTAAAACGTATAGCAAAGAACCAAGGAGTGGTAAACAAAGTGTTTCCTCATTCATATAAGGTTATATCTACCTCGAAAGGGTTTAGACTTAATACTTCTTTACTTTTTGGCGATTACTTAGCGTTTTGTCACCAAAATTACTTGAATATCAATCCAATATTTATCAAATTAACGATATTCTTATTAAACTAGCATGCTTCGTATGAAGAACCTTAGAACCTAAAAGATTTCGATACCTTCGTTATAAGTAGCGATCAAGTCCCTACCTCTCCCATTAAGATGTAAACTGCATACATATATGTATGTAAGTACAAACCCTATTAAATTAAACGCGACCGTTAAACTCAAAAAGGAAGGGCGGTTACGTAAAGACCGGCTCTATAGGACATATGACAGTCAGATAGACGCCATATTGAATAAGGGTGTCAGAAGTATCTATAATCACCGAGTGTGCATGAGGTGTATGAGGGTCAATGAAGCGACAGTGGTTTATCAGGATTGGGACAAATTCGTGATCTCTTCTTCTCCTTTACAGGGAATCAGGTGTTATGTGTATGTATGTATGAATTTACTATTCATATATGTATATATGTAAAAACCCTATCAAGTTAAACCTGACCGTGTAAATGTTAAATCTGTCTAAACTAAAAAAGGACTTCGTTAAAACATTGAACTTCTATCCTCTTACATTTGTTTGCTAGTCAAGTTAACCCGTCGCTTGCCTTTTTTCGTCGGGGCGCGATCGGAGCGTGAATTTCACACTTCCCGCCGGCAAAAGGACCAAGACTTCTGCCCACCATTGTAAAACAAGTTTGCATTATAATACGGAGTTTTGTTCAACGCGAAACCGCACAGGGAATGAATGGAGTGGGTTTGTAGTTATAATAAGTTTAACATTTGCTCACGATAGAGAAGAAACCTGCCTATCTAATGTATATGTATGTATAATGTCATTCTCTCCCTTTCACGTTAGTCAAAATCTTTGACACATATCTCTTTGCTCTCTTTAACATAACTGTGGGATTTGTAGATGGTTTCAATATGGAATATAGGCAGTTTTCTTTTCACCCAAATTCTATCCTACTTATATTTACAGATAGTACCTTAATAACTTCTTCCATTTCGACGGTGAAACATAGCAAATTAGTATCCCATTATATCCCATCAAACACAAACTATATGTATAAACCATGGAGTAATTGAAAAGAGGAGTGGGCCTTACGCAATATTTGTATGGAAACTAGCGTGGCATTACGCGGGGTGAAACGAGCTACGCGGGATGGAGAACAGATATTACAACCAATTAAAACACGGCTTTTTGTGAGGCAAAACATGGGGATCTTCTTTCTACTACACATTTTTAGACTCCGCACCAATTAAAACACGCCATTTTAGACTTTTCCGCCTTTCGCCGGGTCTTCTTTATATTTCGTTCCAGGTATAAAATCACCGATTTTCCAAACACAACTCCACTCTACGCCCTCCCTGAACCCCATCCCATGTTCCAGTGACAGGACAATGGCGGTGCATTCCCTCTCCGCCTCTTACGTATGCCTCTTCACGTGTCAACGAATTAGGGACACGGTGCGACCACTTTTTGCATTTACACGAAATCGGGACGAGATTCTACACGGAGCAATTTATTCGGCATTCAATGCCTTTGTAATGATGTTACAGGAATGCTAACTAGCTGTTGCAGGAGGCGATAAAGGGAGTAGGGGATCATTAGAATGTGTAGGTCTATTAACTATAAGAAGTGACCTAGGAGATATTACCGTGTCTGCTTAGTTCTGTCATCCCCGAAAGGGATTAAAGGACGTGAATATGTAAACGAAATCGGGACGAGATTCTACCAGATAGTCTGGAGCAATTTATTCGGCATGTAATGATGTTAAAGGAATGCTTGTTAGCTGCCTGGATGCTGTGCTATTGGAGGAGGCGACTAAGAGAGTAGAGGTTTATGTAGGTATTGGGTTAGGGTACCAAAAATGCTGTCAACATTACATAGCAATGCTATCACAATGCCGATATTCATTCTAAGATGTGACCTAGAAGGTAAAATTTTGTCTACCGAGGTTCTGTCCACCCCGAAAGGGATTAAAGGTCGTGAATGTATATGTAAACGAAATAGGGACGAGATTCTACCAGATAGTCGGGGGCAATTTATTCGGCATTCAATGCCTTTGTAATGATGTTATAGGAATGCTAACTAGCTGTTGCAGGAGGCGACTAAGGGAGTAGGGGTAAATGGAATGTGTTGAGCGTTGGGCTAGCAACCAGTCCCCATGTTCCGTATGACATCACAACCCCAATTTTCATGCTAATAAGTGACCAAGGAGATGTTTCGTGTCTCTAAGGTTATGTTCACCTCGAACGGGATAAAAGGGCGTGAATATGTAAACTAAATTGAGATAAGATTCTACACGGATAGTCTTGAGTAAATCATTCGGTATGTAATGATGTTAAAGGAATGCTAACTAGCTGTTGCAGGAGACGACTAAGGGAGTAGGGGTAAATGTAGGTATTGGGTATAGGGTACCAAAATGCTACCGACATTACATAGCAATGCTATCACAATGCCGATATTCATGCTAAAAAGTGACCTATAAGGTAAATATTTGTCTACCGAGGTTCTGTCCACCCCGAAAAGAGATTAAAGGGCGTGAATATGTAAACGAAACTGACGATATTCTACCAGATAGTCGGGGACAATTTATTCGGCATTCAATGCCTTTGTAATGATGTTACAGGAATGCTAACTAGCTATTGCAGGAGAAAACTAAGGAGATAGGGGTAAATGGAATGTGTTGGGCGTTGGGCTAGTAACCTGATCCATGTTTCATATGACATAATAAGCCCAATATTCATGCTAGTAAGTGACCATGAATATATTTCGTGTTTCTAAGGTTATGTCCACCCCGAAAGGGATTAAAGGGCGTGAAAATGTAAACGAAATCGGGACGAGATTCTACACGGATAGTCTGGAGCAATCTGATATTAAAGATATGCTAGCAAGCTGTGTCGAAGGAGATAGGGGTCAATAGAATGTGAAGGGCTATAAGAAGTAACTTAGGAGATATTACCGTGTATGCTTAGTTCTGTCATCCCCGAAAGAGATTAAAGGACGTGAATGTATATATAAACGAAATCGGGCGACTAAGGGAGTATAGGTATATGTAGGTGGGCTTAGTACCAAAAAACCAGCATTACATAGCAATGCTATCAAAACGCTATTCATGCTAAAAAGTGACCTAGAGGGTAAATTTTTGTTTACCGAGGTTCTGTCCACCCCTAAAGGAATAGATAGAACGGAAACAATTTATTGGGCGTAATGCTTGATAATGCGACTGGGATGTAAAGGTAATGCTAACTAGCTGTTGCAAGAGGCGACTAAGGGAGTAGGGGTAAATGGAATGTTTTGGGTGATGGGCTAGCAACCTGGCGCCCATGTTCCCAATGATATGATCACAATACCAATTCATACGACCCTCAAGGATTAGAGAACGTGAATGTACATGTATGTAAGAAGAGAGATATTTTATTTTCTTTTATATATAACAGCACCTTGTTAGTCTCATTTGTTATGTATAAAAGGTACTAACAGTCTTCTTTCTATTAATTAAACGATAAAACTACAATCACATTACAAACTCTGATCTTTAAATCAACCCTTAATCTCTTAGTCACCTTTTAAGTTGCCAGACTATCACAGGGATTACTTAACAGAATAAAATCACTAAGTCACCAATTAAGTCATGATTGGATGATCGCCGGAAGCCGCTGCGACCCTGTCACTCCTCATCAGAAATGCTGGGATGAAAGCATAGAGATTGACAGGCTAATAGACGGTTCCCGAGCAGGAGTTAGTATGAGATAATAACGTGTACTTCTTAATAAGTAAAATGAGATGAAAAAAGACAAACACGTTCACGACCATTAACCCTTGCGGGAATCAGAGGTAGTAATTCTACGGACACCTCGAACCCACGTGTTGACCTGATAGTTAGTACTCAATGTGAAAAGTGGCAAGCCATGTCGTCATTTACAAGCACTATTACCTGTTCGGGGAACAGGTAGGTTTCCTCACGATGTTTTTCCTCACCGTATAATTCGATGCATTTCGTAAATGTGTTTTTATTACGAAAATGTACACAGAAATTAATTAAACTTCATTTCCATTTGTACATGCTCAAGCTGGATTTGAACCCTGTACCCACTGATACGAAGTCAAGCCCCAAACAACTGAGCTACGACGAATTAAAAAAAAGATGTAAAAAGAGATCATACAGTACAATGCAACATACATACATACACATCAGGCTATGATTCCCTGTAGAAGGATCAATCTTTCCCGATCCTGACACATAACCATCGCTTCATTGACACTCATACACCTCCTCATACACATTCGTCGGTTATAGATATGTACTTCTAACGTCACCCTTTCTCAATACGGTACAAGAAGGTACAAATTGTACGTCGGAAGAGATGGGGATCCGTGATCTCTGCCTACTTCTCTAAAGGAAATCAGACGTGATGTTTATAAATGTAGTTACCAGTCCATCGACTAATACACCTTTTTACTAACCTAACAAATCGTATCGATATCACGTATCGATCTTTGTCGGCTCGATTCGTTGAGGCGTGACTCGCTCTTGGCCTTTCGCCGTTCACGTAATCGACACCCTAACAAACGTGATATGTTTAAACATTTATTTAGCGGCCGTTGGGCAATTAGTGTGTAGCGAGAGGTAAGTAAACTATCATATTAATTACTTAACCACACACGTGGGCGATTCCTTTTCTATCACCGAATATATTCATATACATTCAGGTCCTCTTATCCCTTTCGGGGTGGACAGAACCTTGGAGACGATATTATCTTTAAACTCACTTTTTAGAACGAATTTATGTCAGTTTGCTAGTCCATCGCCCAACAGATTCCTTTGACCCCTAGTCCCAGAATCGCCTTCTACGATATGTCCGGAAGAACGGCAGCTAGTTTGCATTTTTATGCGCCCCAGACTAAGTAACCCAGTAATAGTCAGCATCTTTTAATTACGTATGGGCTTTGTGAGTATTAAATATTAAAAGCTCTTTCGTAGATACAATAAGAAGGTAACTTAAGCTTCTGTCTATCCCGTTAGTGTTAAAAAACTATGTACATATGTATATAAAAAAGGTGACGTTAGGTGTACCTATAACCGCCGAGAGTGTATGAGAAGATGTATGAATGTCAATGATGCGAAAGTGGTATATCAGGATCGGGACAAATGGGGATCCGTGATCTCTGCCTACTTCTCTACAGGGAATCAGACGTGATGTGTATGTATATACAGACTCTCATTCCTTCTCAAAGTGTTAACATCAATAGAAGTCTGCAGTTATGAAAAAAGACAATATTCACAACTACGGCGACATAATTTACCATCTGTCTCATTGGATGTTGCTTATCATGTAAAACGTGGGCATTGAGTGACCAAACACCATCACAACACTTTGTTGATAGTGGACACTCAACCTTTGACTAACCCGAAAGGGTTTTTTAGTTGTGAATCACTACCTAGTATAAAACGAAGTCGCTTTCTCTGTCCCTATGTCCCTTTATATGCTTAAATCATTGAAATTACGCAACGGAATTTGACGCGGTTTTTTAAATAGATAGAGTGAATCAAGAGGAAGGTTTATATGTATAACATCCATTAAATAGTGGAGTAGGCTATATATTTTATCCCCGTGCGAAGCCGGAGCGGGTCACTAGTTCGTATATATGTAACTATCGTATTAACTACCCAATCGCTACTTAGGCGCCTCATACTCACAAAGGCAGCTAGTCACATTTCACCCTAGTCCCAAACCCGCACTTTTTTCTGAGGATTAGCGGATACCGATGATTATACCCTGCCCACCGAAGCGATACGCTTAGCTCAATAATAATATAATTAGTTGAGATAATACCCCTAATGAGAATGGGGCCTCATTTACTATACCTACACTCGTATTAGGGATGGGGCTTGAATGTATACTTGTAAAGCATACATAGATTGTTTTACAAGTATATCGTACATACACAAGTAACCATACATAACCCATACAACATACATTCCCTGTAGAGGGGTAGGCAGAGATCACGAATCCCCATTTGTCCCGATCCGGACAGACCATTTTCGCTTCATTGTCACTCATACATCTTTTCATATACACTCGGCGGTTATAGGTACTGCTAACGTTACCCTTTTACTGTTAAATGTCTTATTTACAAGTTAACACACATACTTTCTCGTCCATTAATTACTTTCGCAGTAGGTAGAACCTTGGAGAATCATATTTTGCAAAAGTTTTGAGGTTGTGTTGTCATATGGAATATATGTGATAGGTTGCTAGCCTATCGCCCAATATACTCCATCAACCCCCAGCCAATGTCTTCTGCGACATGTCGGGGTTAACATGAGTTATTTTGCAATATATTTTGCAACGTGTCATACAAAACGTATGTTGCTCAAAAACGCGATATAATAAAGAAATGACACTTTAGAAGTACCTATAACTGCCGACTGTAAACATAGGAGTATGGATTTGAATAAAGTGAAAGTATGTAACTATTGGGAGAATAGTGATCCGTGAACACTGCTACTTGTAGGGAAAGCATCAATCACTATTAATGTAAATGTGCCAATTTGTTCAATCTAATCTAGTGATTTAATTCAATGTAATCTGAGATTATACTACAATCATTTGTTGTTTTAGAGTATATGGATTATCAATTAAAGATTATTATTATCTAAATTATAATTCTCCAAGAGGTATACAGAACAATAGGTCCAAAAAAATTAAAAAGATAATCAGGAATCCTGATAACAATGCTAAAGAAGCCGAAAACTTTTAATATTATTTTACAATAAAGACTTTCTTATTCCCCGTGTAATAAAAGACAACATAATACCTACTGGTTATTACAGACATATTAAGGACGATAGAACAATTCATAAATATCATTTAAACATTCAAAACCGACTTATTAATCGTTCGTTATACCCTTTCGTACCATCCATATTTTCTACAACATGTCTGACACAAAATACAAACCTACTCTTATTCTCTCTTACCCAATTACCAGTATATACTCATCGTACACTCATTCCCTTCCCCCATCACTAGGGACAGTTACACTTTTTCTGTTAATTGCAAAGTATTAGCCGTATTAAAGCGGCATAGCCCACTAAGTGCGGGTGGCCGTGTAATTAGACCAGATTCTGCACAAAATGGGCCTCGGTACCTAGAAATGGCTAAGCCATACACGCCTGAGGGAAAGGAATGTGGTATACAACACATAGCTTCACGACCACCCTTGTGGGGTAGTCTGGGGTTCGAGTGTAAACGCAGAGTTAGTGATTCTATGGTAATTGTGAACCCAGGTGTTAACCAGATAATATGTACATAATCTTGCCATATGGCGATACAGTTCACTGACTATCACGTTGGGTCTATCTAGTGAAACGAGGGGTTTGAGTGACATACCTAACAGGCCTTAGGCGTAATTTCGGAGCTACGAAAGAGAGTCTCAAGTCGTGAAGCGTATGTAAAAACTTAATGTTGACAGGCACATGTGACAGGTGGTGCAATGACTATCACCCTGTTACGAGGAATAGTAAGATTTCCTCTCATCGTAGTTGTAACATTTCGCAACCTTATTTACTATATAAATCGCAAGTCGTAAAAATCTATATGGAAAATCACAAAACAACATTTCCATTGCTACATTGTCAGGTGGTGATTAAACCGTGCCTATACCAAGAGTGAGTTACACCCAGCAAATTTTTTAACCACGTTAGTTGCACTAAAAGTAACCATGGAGGTATTACGTCTTATATCCCTTCCCCTACAAAAATGATGGAAGGATTTAAGTTTTTTTATATGTCCTGGGGCAGTACATTATCTAGGTCATAGGTCAGTATCAGTCTGCACTCGACTAGTAGGTATGCGCAGCGAAGCTTGTCTGTTGTGTGGTTAAAACGTAACCTGACACTAAAGCCTTGTCTTTAAGCTATTGCTGTCTGGGATTAAATACAGTGTAACCAGCTGTGAGAAGTAAAAAAATCTAAACTACTCGTTATTACTATATCCTAGACAAGCAATATCAAATGATTTGCCACATTTTTATTTTTTCTGAAGTTTTCATTACATGAAACATAGATGGAACTGTAATTATAATTTGATTTTCATATAATATTCTTTAACGTTATATAGCCTAAAGCCTTCGTCAATAAATGGCCTATCTAACACAAAAATAATTATTGAATTCGAACCAGTAGTTCCTGAGATTAGCGCGTTCAAACAAACAAACTCTTCAGCTTTATAATATTAGTATAGATTATATTTGTATTTAGCATTACAAATTCTTGCCTTTCTATGGATTTTTAATGGTATATGCTGTTAGAGTGAAAAGGGTTATTATATGTAATTAACCTACGACAAACAGACTGGACAAACACACATACACAGGTCCTTCAATATACATACATACATACACATCACGCTTGATTCCCTGTAGAGGGGTGGGCAGAGATCACGGATCCCCATTCGTCCCGATCCTGACAGACCACTTTCGCTTCATTGACATTCATACATCTTCTCAAACACTCTCGGCGGTTATAGGTACTCCTAACGTTACCTTTTTATTTATCTTTCAGTATAGACAGACAGAACTATTTATCCGTTATTCTTTAGCATTACTATTGAGGTTGTGATGGCATTTGAATATTGGTAACTAACCTAATGTTTTAACCATTTCGCTCTAATACCTTAGTCACTTTCTAAGATACAGGAGGAAAGGCAGTAAATTAACATTCTAGTTATGTTCCAGAGTAGCACAGGACAAATATTTTGCAATGAGTTACATACCCAGTTTAGTTAGGACTAGCGACCCGCTCCGGCTTCGCACTTCTGGCTATTTAATGGATGTTATTATACATATAAGCCTTCCTCTTGAATCACTCTATGTAATAAAAAAACCACATTAAAATCCGTTGCCTAGTTTCAAAGATTTAAGCATACAAAGGGACATAGGGACAGAGAAAGCGACTTTGTTTTATACTATGTAGTGATTAGCTGCGATAATAACATGTACAATTCAACCTCTAGTTTGTAAGGTATTGATATTCTTTTGTATTGTATTATATTAAAACTATTATCATCAATAACAATAGTAAATACTTAAGGATACAGTTATGTCAATGAATGTTAAAAACATTTTATATAAAGAGTAGCCGCTACTTGATTTATAGTTGAGGAAGTCACGTTTCGGCAGCTCCGCGACAGAATTGGTCGTAATTATTTAGATTAATGGTCAATGACTCTATGTAGCATACGTATCACGTCTATATTTTTCATGTCGGTGGACACAGGTCCTATTACTTTTAAGCAAATATAGATAGATACATATGAAACGGTTGCTGATGTCTCTTTTAGGTTATATATTAAAATCGAGGGAGGATGAACTGATAGTACTAAGGATTCTGCTGCAATCCCTGGTTTATACATGTATATGACATTTTCTATAAGAAAGCTTTTTCATGTATGACAAAAAATCGCTACAGACGGTACGGAAAACTGTCCCTAGTTTGGAATAGGCAATAAATAGCAGGCACTTTATACGACGACATGGAACATCAGTTGTTACATTGTAGCGCTGACTATAAAATTGTATAACTATTACTTTAAATTGGTGGTGTACTATCGCACTACCACAAGACACTGATAATGTCAGCGTAACTAAACACCCAATTAAGAGGTACAGTCGTGAAGCATGTATTAGAAGGTTAATGGGTGTGAGTGAAGCAAGAGAGATTTGGCAGGATCGTTCTACGTGGCGATCGATAGTGTCTGCCTATCCCCTTGGGAACGTAAAGGCTAGAATATATATAACAATATATATGTAGTTGAGAAGCCATTAAAATACACCGTGAGACACGGACATAAAAGTTTGCCCATCGAATCGATTCTATTTATTCGCTCTATCGATAGGTCGTTAAGATAAAATATTATGACCTGAGACTAGACTTTCGCATGCCATTTAATGACTAAATACATTGAGACTAATTAATTAATGCCTAAAGTTTACTAGGAAACTCGTGCTAATCTGGGACTCTAAAATAAATAAACTAGCTGCATTTATCTTTCGAAAGAGGCATTAGAGTTTTAAAGACTGCATCACTGGTTTGACTAAAGTACTAACATCGTTTTAACCTATGCACAAAGAAACATGAACAATATATCTTAATTATGACAAGAAGTACCTCGGAACGTTTTGTAAAATACATAATTTTACATATTATGTACTTAAGGATGAATACAAATACTTGTAATAACCATTTTTCAATAAAAAAACAGGTAAATATATTACAAAAATTAAATATTCCTAAAAAAGCGTAACATTTTAGGTATTATAGACTTCAGTATGTACGTAGTTAGATACTAACTAGTATTTACACTTAAACCTAGTACATTCCGGGTCTAGACTAATCTTACGGTACATTAGAACCGAGTAGCTTACAAATCACTATATAACTGTAGCTCAATTTATACTGGCTCTACGATTCATTAAACCAATACACATTGACCTGTGGTATCTTAGTAATTATAAGCCTCAAGAGTCCAAAGTAAATTGGTTACCTAACCTGGTCCAATCGAACCCTTATAAGGAAACCAGCGTCCAATATGGAAAGTTGCGACGATTGACAACCTATCAGTAACGTTTAAGAGCTATTATAACTTAATGGTTGTTGGTAATTCAGTCGCATATTACATACATATATACACAAGATACGGTGAGGGAAAACATCGTGAGGAAATTCAAAGGCTATATAGGATATACAAAAGCTTGTTAGCCTTGAAAAAGAAAAAGAAAGAACAGCAAAGGACTTATACATACACAATCTTAGGTAGTTTTCTAAACCCTGGTGAACATTAGTAAACAGGTAGTATGAAGAATAGTACAGCCTATATGATATAGTTCTTGAGTGAGGCAAGAATTTTGGAGAAATGAGGATTGTTAAGGCAGATCAATAGTCTTTAATTATTTCGTTAGATAAATAGAGGCGTCGACAAATGTATGAATATAGTTAGCCATGAAGAGAATATGGCTATAAATGTACAACTTAAAATACGAAGATGAACATTCGTATCTCTAACTACTCCACAAGAAATAATGGTAGTAAATGAATATGTATGAAGAGGTGCCACAATAAAACGGACGAAACTTGTTGACGACGTCAAAAATAAGCCTCTGACATCCCTAGCTATCTCTACGGGCGTGATGTGTACGTACACACATGTATAAAAGGCAACTATGCCCATTTGAGTAGTGACAGCATCGTAAACTTTTATTGTTAGTGTCGCTAATCGTCTCAACGCGGCCACATATCTCGCAATCCTGTTGATTTTATCTCAGTCATTTTAATTGCGCTTAATGTACATGTTTCACTTCTGTTATATTCTGAGACTAAATGATTATAACTATTGTTGGTGAGGTTGGAAGAACCTATAATCGCCGAGTGTGTATGAGTGTCAATGAAGGGAGTAGTTTGTCAGGGGGACAGATGGGAAACTGTGATCGCAACATACCCCTCTATAGGGAAACGGGCGTGATGTGTATGTATGAAAAAGATTAAGGAGGTTATCTCATCGTGCTGAAATGGATAGAATATAGAATAATGTATAATCTTGATAATATTTGCGACGTTTAAACATTTTATAAGAAATCGGAAGTTATATCGTTAATTTTATAATCTAAGTATTACCTTTGCTACTTACTGGACTGTTCGTTTCGTTTTCCTTTTTAAATATATAAGTGTAGAATCGAGTATATATGTTAAGTATAATGTAAAGTACATAAAAGAAGATTGATACATTGAATTATACCTATGTATCCAAGCTTCTGTTCATACAAAATAGAGTATACCTTCGTATATAACTGGCGTGATTCTGTGCAACATATAAACATATGCTATATTTATTATTCCCAAATAAAAAAGTAGTTTATGACTCAGACAAACATTAAATTATACAAACGACTAGTTCTTTAAAATAAATGTCTGTTTTACAATCTGTTTCCGGGAAATAGGTAATTAATTTCGTTTTATAATTAAACGATCTGTATTCAAAAACTAGGTTTCGGATAGGTCCATGTCTGAAAGCGCTAATTAATAGTTCTAGTTTTTTTATGTTCACAGCAGGAGTATTTAGTGGTCACAGATTTGTCTGTCCATCTATGTAACAGTGGAGTTAATTAATTTATGGCTCCATTGAACTACAAACAGAAAAATAGTGAAGAAAAAAGTATAAGCTATATGGAAACTTAGACGAAGATATTAAATATGATTCGTGTTACTATCTACCACTCCTTAGGGAAATTGGCGTGATATGTGCATGTGTATGTATTCAGAATATCTGTAATATAATATTTAATTAGGTATTAATAATACCGTATTATCGAGAAAAGTGCTAGCCAGTAAAACTATCCTTTTTTATATCATACATATACATCACGCCTGATTCCCTGTAGAGGGATAGGCAGAGATCACGGATCCTCCATTTGTCCCGGTCCTGACGGACCACGTTCGCTTCATTGACACTCATACTCCTTTTCATACACACCGGCGGTTATAGGTACTTCTAACGTCCCTTTTTCATCATTTTTTTTACAGCAGGCACTGTAATAAACAGACGTGACGAGGGATTCTTTAAATCTGTTTATTCTGTTAACCACTTTAAGGATTAAGGTCGTGACCGTACGAGTATAACATTAAACACAAATATGGCTTTAAGAACGTGTCTAGAGCTGCGATGTTTATGAAATTTCAATAAAAACCACCATTTCTCACAACATGAGCAAGATAAATTTTTCGACGGGCAGGGGTGTCGATGCCCAAGAAAAAAATGGAACTAACTTTTATATACTTAAACTCCATTGATGCTTTGAGTTCGTGTAATGAAATAAGTAATTTTATTAGTTAATATTAGATGTGACTTTTTTATAATAACCAAGGTAAGAAGTTAGGTTTATTATGTATGATATCGTAAAGTTATGGCAAGAAATTTTGAAAAATTTAAATATTTTGACTTCTCAGTTTCGGTTCGATTATAAATGAAATATGATGAATCTTTAAACAATGGCCTATGTTCAACCAGCCCACAGTCACAAAACAATACCATAGTCTAATACACACGAAAAAACCATACAATCCTTAGCACAACCAAAGTTAATTTCTATGTACGTAATACTCAAGTAATTCAAACGTCTACATAAAATCACACCCTTATTAAAATCCTTCGCCTCGTCAACCCTATAAGAAGAATTGGCAGCCGTCAAAAGCTCGCTGTTCGAATAGGCTCGGAGCACCGCACAAAAAGGCTGGCGGCTCCAAAAGCGACGCAGAGCAGGATACTTGGCGCCACCGAACCTGCCTCAAGGCTTAAGGAACGGATCCAGTGAGGCGACTGCGGATGAATTAAATTAAAGTGCGATAAAGTATGGTTAAAAAGGAGGCTCTCGGTCTTGGCTTAACATGGGCTGAGATGTGAGGTGGAGTGCTTTGTTGAAGGCCCTAGGTCCCTGATGAGGGATTCAAGCATTTAAGTAAGTAAGTATAAGTGGTATGAAAGTTTGGTATATGTGCCTCTAATGTTTGCGAGAGTTATCTTCTCGGTCAGGTTTAGTATTTAATATTGTGATTATTGATAGGCTATCACCCAAAGATTATATTAAGCTGGAGTTCTTATTACTCTCCTACAATATATGGACCTCTGACTTTATTTGCAACATGTGAAAAAGACTTAGGAAACAGAAATATTAAATGAATTTATCAGGTATTGGAATAATAAAATGTATTAATACCATTAAAAGTCTAAAAGTAATATACAGGATGCTTTTACGTGTATGAAGATGAATCAGGGGTATTACATGTATTAAAAATGCCTTTTAAGATTTCGTCGGCCACCTTAAGCCGCCGCTTAAACGCTCCGTCTTCGGAGGCTCGAGTAAAAAGCTAATTATCATATTTCATTTTTACACCTAAATCGGACTTTTATTGTAATTAGGTAAACGTATTAATGTTAAAGCTTTCAAATAAACCATTGAAGCTTGGAGAAGAACATAAAATGAAGTACGTAAACTAAACATCACTTTTACTGGCTAATTTAATGAACTGTAGGCGAACTGATGTGCTGTTGTTGTATTACATATCTAGAGAAATATATATGTAATTACATATTCGTTATGATGTACATACATCACTACATACATAGTGTAAAACAAAGTCGCTTTCTCTGTCCCTATGTCCCTTTGTATGCTTAAATCTCTGAAACTACGTAACGGATTTTGATGCGGTTTTTCTAATAGATAGAGTGATTCAAGAGGAAGGATTTATATATATAATAATATCAATTAAATAGCCAGAAGTGCGAAGCCGGAGGGGGTCGCTAGTATATTCTAGAAAATAGCACAATTTTAAAATGTTATTTATATCAATATTTCAGTCAGTACTTCCCAACAAAGAACACAATGTTTAGTGACAAAACCATTCCAACTCGTCCCATAAAAGAGACCCACTATCACGGCACTTAATCTTAACGGGGCCAGTAGATCTGTGCAAACATTACGTCGTGGCACGTCAAAAAATCCCATCCCTAATAAGTCTCGAACGTGCCTCGACGACTGAACACGGCGATTATCTCACGGCCCTTGCATATATACATACATATATAAACATTCACGGCATTTAATCCCTTATAGGGTGGATATATCATCTAAGTTACTTTGTAGCATTCATATGGGATTTTCATTTTATATGGAACTTTGCTGACAAGTTGCTAGCCAACCGCTAAATAAATCCAATTTACCTCTAGTACCTTGGTCGCAACTCCTACGACATGCCGGGAAAAACGGTAGCTAGCACTGTTTTTGTCTAGCACGGAATAATGTTTGTATAGGTATAAGTGTAATCAAGTTTACAAACGTATAAAAATATACATGTGTCGACAATGTATACAACAATGTATCACAACCATCTCTTCAAATGGAGGTAGGCAGAAGACGTGTGTCCTTATTTGAATTTGAATTATGTGTATGCCACATTAAAGCTTCTTTACACTGATATAAACTTAACAATATAAGGTCCAACGTAGTTGATATTCTACCCCGTACACTTCTCATAACGAATTATGGTCTTGCAAGGTCTTATTTATGCACTCACTATTGACTATTAAGAACAGGCTAACCTTACGCCTATATTACATCATGATTAATAATTAACGGGACTTATCGCGTAAGTTTATATGTATAATAAAATTACCTTTCATTAACCCGACGTTTCGGCTACGTTAATAAGTCCCGTTAATTATTAATCATGAGTATAAATCGCGAATCTCTTAAAACTATATATTACATCACTTCAAAGATCGGTAAGTTAGACATACATATTTGAATAAAGGAGATAATATGCCTCACATGAAACATAATTTAAACAGACTCTACTACACACGAATCGAGTGAAATTCCCCACGCTTATCGGGAACGTAATCACCCAATTACATGGCTAATTGCAGCCTAGGCACTGATTACAGCCTCCCCGGACTCGAACCTAGCAATTAGGGTTGTGCAACACAGCACCGTTAGCGTGCGCCCGCGCAATGAACAACTTCATTACATCGCCAACGTTTATTTACATACTAGTGACCCGCTCCGGCTTTGCACGGGTATAAAATATATAGCCTACTCCACTATTTAATGGATGTTATTATACATATAAACCTTCCTCTTGAATCATTCTATCTATTAAAAAAAACCGCATCAAAATCCGTTGCGTAGTTTCAAAGATTTAAGCATACAAAGGGACATAGGGACAAAGAAAGCCACTTTTTTTTATACTATGTGGTGAAACATAGTGTATAGATACTTGTTTAACTTATACATACATACACATCACGCCTGATTCCCTGTTGAGGGGTAGACTGAGATCACGGTTCCCCATTTGTCCCGATCCTGACAGACCACTTTCGCTACATTGACACTCATACATCTTCTCATACACACTCGGCGGTTATATGTACTTCTAACGTCACCCTTTTTCAATATCCCGTCTATCTGTTAGTTGTTTTGGATATGTTATGCGGATGAATGATTGTAGATTGACAAAAGGAAATATGTGGGTGTAGTGCAAAGGCGGTTACGTAGAGGCCGGCCCAATAGGACATATGACAGTCAGATAGACGCACTATTGGAAAAGGTTAACGTTAAACCTATAACCGCCAAGTGTGTATGAGGAGGTGTATGAGTATCAATGAAACATCAAGTAGTTTGTCAGGATCGGGACAGATAGGGATCCGTGATCTCTGCATACCCTTTAACAGGGAAACAGGCGTGATGTGTATGTATGTAGTAAGTTTATCATATGACCACAGATAATATAATACTATAATATGACTAAGGGCAAAATAACAAAGGCTCATATTAAACCTACGCATTTATCAATTGTATTAACTTATATGTTTTATCGAATTCCATACAAAAGTATTTGTAACTGTATTATAATAATTTTCATTCTTAGCCTATGACAGTGATATGCATCCTTTACTAGAGATGGGTGCAACAATGTATCGATGTTTTACGCACTAGTTTAATGTACGTAAAGTAGTTGTTTTATGATACATTCATAATATTCAGAACGATAATTGTCAAATATGTTTTATATCTATGTATATGAATAGAAATTTAATCTTATTATTGATTATTTGCATTAGTTATTGGCAGATCAACGTATAATCTTTATTAAAATGTTCATCTAGATTACATACCTACCTCTAACTAAAGGATTGTAAACCAAATAATCATAATCTTTTCTCATCCTTCCGTTCTTCACGCTACATAAACCTTTAAATTTCAAAGCCCTATACCATCATTTATCGACACATCTCTCCCATCCCTATACCCCGATCACCTGTCAGTCGGGGTCCGCCCCGGTGTGAAGTCCCGGGGTGCCCAATTACCCGCACCTCGGCTCTGTGGCGCCAGTATAGGAAACCGGTCGTAAGGTTACGATACTATACTTTCCTTAGGCTTTAAAATGAAAGGTTCGATTCTAGGTGGAGGCTGAGTTAAGAATAACGCTAATTTTGTCTACTTTAGCTGTCTATATATCATGTATATTTACAATGACTAGTATCGTTAACTTAAAAAAATATTCTTAGTTGAACAAGGGGCTAAATCAATTGGTGTAGTAACATCCCATACAATGTTATAGTATTTTACATGTTTTATTTATATACAAACTGAAACGCCGGCTCCGCTCAATTATATAAGCAGATTTGTATACATAGACAGAACCATAAATATGAACAGAAAACTCCATTAGAAAAATAGCCATTAATGCTATTGACATTCAAATTTAACGAAATATTCAATAAAATCGATATGTTCTCGAAATGATATCAAATTTTTTTATGTTCTTTTATTCTGGTAAGTTTTCGCTTGAACCTACCGTACCTTGCACGACATTATAAATATATATTAATACATAATAAATTAGCTCTAAGCTAAATGTACATTCCTCTCGACGTCGTCTCTAACATTCACTAACTGATTACTCCGCACGTACGCAATCTATTTACATCGTAAACTAAAGCGGCGTTCACACGTTGTGTGGTCCGCAATTGTTGTCACTAATCGCGTGATAGTGAGGGTCGACGACACGGCGAGACGGCTAGGAATCTAGTCGGTCGGATCTAGACTGGATATTTCGACTGTAAGACGAGCTTGATTTGGTGGAATGTAAGACTCAACTGGACGATGGACTGACAATCTGTTAACAGTTCTGTTGTGTTAGGATTATGTTTAAAACCATATTTATCGTAAATTATAGTAAACTTGAAAGGAAACGAGAAGAAGTAACTATATCTGATTTATATATATTGATTAACCTTAATAAAATGTATGAGTGCTTTATTTCTCAGGATATCTTATGAATACATACATACGCTTCACGACTTGTGTATACATTTTCCCAATTTTATTCTAGCAGGGTAGTCAGAGGCTAGAGTTGTTGAGAGAGAGAGAGAGTTAAGAGACCCACGTTTCCCTTCAACGTTAGCGACTGTAAATTATGGACGTAAAAGAAAAACACATTTAAATTTCATTCATTGACACATGCCAGATCCGGGATTCGAACCTAAGGTCCTTGTTCATAAGAAGTCAGAGGCCTTACCCACTGGGCTACAGCTGCTTTTTATTCTTATGAACAATTTCTTTCAATTTGAATAGAACAATCTCTACCAATTTTAGATAAAAATCCAAAGTCACTCCGATTAAGTTATCCAAGCCACATCAACTTAAAACAAAATCCTTTACTACCTCAATACAGCTACTGTAATAACACGATCATATCATATCTTAACCGACGCCCAAAATTAAAGATGGCTGCCAGGCGTCCTTACGAAAAAAAAAACAGAGAAAACACGACCCAATAAAGTCGAATTAAGCACCCGTCACATCGTATTTGAATAACGAATAAATTCTAATTAATCCCAACCCGTTCGGAAAAGGTGCTTGTCACTAGTGGGCGAGGCTTGTACCAGACTGTAGGGATGTGAATGGATTTATTAACATATATAACCTTATGTATTGTGTTGATCGAAGGTACCTAAGATATGCGCAGGATGTTAAAGAAGTTACTTTTTTTATTTGCTAGGATTGGGAATCAATATTAATTCTTATTGTGTATGAATGTATCCTTTTAATATGACTAACAATAACCATCATTAACAATTATCAACGAAATTAAGCAAAGTTGAGTTTAGTCAATATTTAATTAATATTTAGGGTAACTTTACTATATAAAACATACGCGATAAGTCCCGTTAGTTATTAATGATGAGTATAAATCGCGAATCTCTTAAAACTATAGTCAATATTTGGATGAATGATCATTCGATATATTAAGTAGCCAAAGAATCGAAGCCCGGCTCTGGCATGTACCAATGAATGAAGTTTAGAATTTTCCTTTTTATTTAGACACATTTATTTACACAAGTTACTCATACCTAACATGCCTTCGAAATTTCGGAGATGGGTACTCAAGCCTATAACAACCCCGTCACATTAAAAAGGTAGTCTGTATAACCAAGTCGTGAAGAGTATATATGTATGCATCTAAAGAAGTCATCACATTCATAATATCAATAGTAATTGAATTACTATGGAGACACATACTTATGACTCCAAAGTTTTACTTGTCTCTTTACGTCCCAAAGTATAAGTAATCGTCAATTTATCACCCCATCCCTATCTGGGGGAGTAATTAAAGGGATTTTGTAAGCTGTCACCCGGCGATACTGGGTCCCTTGATCTCTGCCGACGCCTAACAAAAAACGCACTAACCGAGATAAATCGATTAAAGAGCGAGATTAAAATACTTTTTTCTGTGAGATAGCTTACAGAATAGATACCAAAAACACTACTTAAGAACATCCGTACCTTTCGGGGTGGACAGAACTTTGGAGAACGTGATCATTTCATTATCGAACATTATATCTCATTGGTAACTAACTACATTATAGTATAGTCAGATAGACGCCATATTGAAAATATTGACTTTAGAAGTAGCTATAATCGCCGAGTGTGTATGAGGAGGTTTAGAGCATCAATGAAGAGTAAGTGGTTTTTCAGAATCGGGACAGATGGGAATCCGTGATATCTGCCTACCCCTCTACAGGGAATCAGTGTGATTTGTATGTATGTATAAAATACGTTTATATAGATACTAGTATGTATGACTAATACATATTAAATAGAGTTGTACCAGTGTATCGAATCAAGCAATCTAATATTGATAAATCACAATTTGTGATACGATATAAAATGGACGCGCCAATTCGTTGCAAAATATGACCCGTCATACAATTTTGATGGTGATCTCATTTCGGTAATATTTCTGCGTCATAGATACATTGGTGGAAGAAATTTAGGAGCAGATTTAATATACATACACACATATATATTCGCGTACTTGAGTTACTTTCGGGGTGGACAAAACTTCGGATACACTACCTGCATATAAATAACATAAAAACCTCTAGATTGTTAAGTTATAAGTAACTACATCCGTCGAGTGTGTATGAGTCACATCTGTACATCACAGTCACATCGTGTATCTTCTCATACACACTCGGCGGTTATTGATACTTCTAATGGCACCCTTTTTGCAATATAGCGTCTATCTGACTGTTATATGTCTTATTGCGCCGGCTTCTACGTAAACGCCCTTCCACTTCACTAACATATATTATTTTTGTCATTCTACTATTCATCCGCATAACTTTACTAAACCATCAAAGCATGCCCTTTTCTATCTCCGTCACTACATCTTCTTTCAAACCGCAACCTTCCTTTTCCTTATCACACTATTTTTAGTTATATCATTCAATGTCACTCCTAACATGCCTCTCAGTGACCGCATTTCGACGGCATTGATTATTGGTAGGCAATATCCTGATACACACACTATTTTTAATTCTATCATTCAATGTCACTCCTAACATGCCTCTCAGTGACCGCATTTCGACTTCATTGATTCTACTTATATATTTATAGGTATATAAATAACATAAAAATCATCTATATTATCAAATTCCCTTCCCATTGGAAAAACCTTCGTTAAACCGTGTCCTTGATGACTTTAATGGTCGGATCCAATCCGAAATGAAGTGTCGGTTGTCAGCCTTTCGCTACGGGCCCAAGGCATTTCCTCCACCACAAAAGTGGTTCATTAAGGTGGGACTTCAAGATCGGTTAAGGGCACAGTTTTTGAGGTAATTGGAAAATTATTTATACATTGCATGGAAGATACAAAATAATTTATATATTACACAGTACCACTTCTTATATGGTAGATTGGTATAAAACTGCTAACTACCCCATTGAAAGATTAAATTGCTACCATTGACCCTTAGTCTCTTCTTACGATGTGCTGGGAAAAAGTTGAATGTATGCATTGTACAATATATGTGTTATATACGTTTTTGACGTTCAATAAGTGATATTAATATCCTTATGTTGAATAAAAGTTTTTAATTTCATTTCATACGTAAGTATGTTTACAACTTTTCTGGACGTTAAAATAGACTAAACTAATATCTTAATATCTCCATTTTTAACCTAATTTAATATAAAATACTTAGACATAAACCATCATGAGAACTTAGTTATCCATATGGATTAATAAAAGTGAGTTATGTTATCAGTGACTGTCTTTCTAGTAAAACTAGCAAAAAAACTTGGTAGTCACAGTATCACTCAAGCCTCTAACTACCCCAAAAGGTTTAACCTCTATCAACCTTAAACTTCAATTGTACACACCTCCGTACACTAGAGCCTTAAGCAAGCCCCAACCAATCCTTTCGTTAAGGACCCATTGTCATTCAAAAGCGGACCCATTCAAACGTTCTTATTTATGGACTCAATATGTTATTTCTTTTCATGCTACGTATGATTTACGAACGCAACTTTTCATGAGAACTTTACCAAGGTGATTCGTTGATTTACTACGGTGTGTTGTGCTAGTCTGGGACGTAAGGAATGGTAGTTAAGTGCCTGTCTTCACGGTATATTGCAGGCGAGGTACTTCTTAAGAGGATGGACAAGTAACCTGTCTCCAATATTTTATAATAATGTCATCAATCAAGCCATACGATTGGCCGACCTCCTATTGGGAGATGGCACCTGAAGAAGAAGAAGAATGTCATCAAAATCCTGACGGTAAAACTAATGGTGACCAATAATATAAGGTATCTGAGATTCTATCCACCTTGAAAAGGTAATGAAGACTAGAGTTTATTAATGTATGTAATAAAAGCAGTTACGTACTAAGCCAACTTATAATTGTAGGGGTCGGCCTAAGAAGACATATAATAGTCAGATAGACGCTATATTGCAAAAAGGTGACGTTAGGAGTACCTATACAAAAACGGGGACAAATGGGGATCCGTGATCTCTGCCTACCCCACTATAGGGAATCAGGCGTGATGTGTATGTATGTATGAGTACTGAGACTTTTGTATTTATAGATACTCGTAGCTAAGCATTTAAAATTATTAACACCTAACGTCCGTTTAAGTTTATGTTAGTAGCTATAATGACATACGTTCTTAATATTTAGTTGATAACCTGTAAAGATAAAGTAATAATGTATACAATAAATAAATAACTTCTACAGTTAAAATTAAATATAACATCAATTTTTCCCTGTTTTTATTGGTCAATAAATCGTTATAAGTGATTTGAACCCAGTCCGTTTCTGATTGATGTTAGCATGTGTTTTGGCAATGTGCTCACGTTAATAAACATAACACGAGAATCACGTATTAGATACCTGTAGGGGTAGCCATAGGTTAAAATAATCAGTCAACTATATATGAAGGCTCTTGATTAGTAATAATAATAATCTTTATTAACAAAAAAATAAGTATCCAATAGGTTTACAGTAATTATAACTAAGCATACGAAAAATACAAAACATGATAACCTATTAAAATCTCTATGATGTGCACAGTTGCCCATAAAAGGTAATCCTGTTCTATAGGCAACAGTAACAGATGAAACTTTACCAGAATTTGAAGCCTATGAGATTTAAAAACTATAATTCCGATATAATTAAAGAAACTTAGACAAGAACGAAACAAAATTGACATATAGTAATACAATTAATAAAAACCATGTGTTAGTGACTCATTCTCCAGGATTGAATACGAAATCACTCAATGGGCTTGAGCAAAGATTCCGTCTCCTCGTAATTCAACCCGCGGAGCCACAACTCCACATGCAATTTGAAATCATGTACGTTTGACTTATTTATGCTGCGCTTATTATTATTAGTACTTATTTTAGTGACTTTAAAAAATGGTACCTAATTAACAATTTTAAATAAACATGTCTATTTTATTCTATAACGTAAATTAAATATTATATAAAAAACAGCTCATAAGCCGTGGAATTACACAGGACTTAGGATTACTACTAACGAAATATGATAATAGGAAATTACTAAGTAATAAGCCAGAATCGTATCTCCAACAAATATTCCATATATAATGCCACGCAACCCAAATTAAAAAAAACACCTTAGACGTGACATGACATTATTTATCCGAGGTTCCATCAGCTCCGTAAGGTTAAGAAGGACAGTAGTATATGTACATATATGCACCTTTCTATTCACGCATCTCGTACCCCATGCAGGGTAGTCAGAGGTTCAGGTGTCCATCTCCGCAATTGCGAAGGTAGTAATTCTATTGACACCTCGAACCCACTTGTTTACCAGATAGTCAGTACTTAATGTGACAGTTGGTAAGCCATGTCGCACTTTAAAAGCACTAGCTATTACCTGTTCGGATCAGCATTAGCTATTACCTAGCTGTATCAAAAACGATATTATTATAGTATGAAACTACTAAGATGTATTTTTACATGGAATGCTCTGCTATACATACAGCACAATACCTGTAGAATTTGAGTGACAGGCAGCTAGTTCGTTAAGAGTTATTTGTGTTGCTAACACTGCTGTACTGCCAGTCATCCCCCATACAATTCTGTGGTGATGGACTGGCATTCATTCACTTCATCGGTAGAGGTCAATCTACAGACAAGAAGTTGAAGTTTTTTTCTTTTACCCATACAATATTAAGTTAAGCTATGCTGAGCTTTGGGTAACCGCGTTTGATATAAAATAAGGTTTTAATAATACATATATACACATCACGCCTGATTCCCTGTAGAGGGGTAGGCAGAGATCACGGATCCCTATTTGTCCCGATCCTGACAGACCACTTTCGCTTCATTGACACTCATACATCTTCGCATACACTCTCGGCGATTATAGGTACAGTCAACACCAAAAGTCGATGAACAGAATCAACTTAACAAAACACCTGTTCACAATAAAATGCCATAAGTTATAGTCGCAACTAGGAAACAAAATAGCCTGTACACCACAGGTATTGTATGGTGTACAGGCTATTTTGTTTCCTAGTTGCGACTATAACTTATGGCATTTTATTGTGAACAGGTGTTTTGTTAAGTTGATTCTGTTCATCGACTTTTGGTGCTGACTGTACACCTAACGTCACCTTTTTTCAATATAGTGTCTATCTGACTGTTATATGTCTTATTGGGGCGGCCATAAATACTATAAATACCTACTACTACATAAACAACAATAGTTTCACATGCTAATGCGTGCCTCAAATTGTTCTATGTCAAGCAAGATTAAGGAAAGAAGACAGATGGTTACACTACACCTAGTCCCAGCTTAATATGAACTTTCATGAATAAAGCTCTGTTATCAATGAAACATATACCTAACATTTAAATAGCGAAACTGGATCCTAATCTGCCCACTAGGAAACAAGTCTGTTACTAGAAATTAGAATAACATTAAAATAACTAATTCATAGTACACTTGAGGACAAAAATGTTAGACCATAACGATATTTCAAATATTCTGTGACTAATAAAATATGTAACCAGCTCTTTTTCGTACTCTATGTGTTGTAAAAGGTGATTGAGAGATAAAAGAACAATTTCAATAGTTAATACATATTTAAAATTAGTTGAAAGTAACATACTAATATCTTAACTCAACAGTTTTATCGTAACAATAAGTTTCTGTACAACAACTTCCTTTCTGTACTACAACTTCCACCTTCATGTTAGTTGTTGGTAAGTTTATTTCGTATATACATACATATATAATAATAACAATTACTAGTAGAGACGTAAAAATGTAGAACTTTGCCCCTAAATTAGGGTTACCTTTAGCAACAAAATGCACAAGAGCTGTTAATTAAATTTATATTTAATTATTGAGAATACTTAATTGTAATCTTAAGTAGAATTTTTCATGCGAAAATCTTTTCTTTTACTTTCAATAAGTGCTATTTATGAACCTCATATATATTTATAATTAATTCTTTAATAAGCCATTCACCATTAAGGTTATGTCGGCACAAGTCCAAACACTGATGCCATGGCATATTGAATAAAAAGAATTTCATTTCATTTAAATCCTGGACTAATTTCCAAAGTGTCCCAATAACCTCGGCACACACTACACACCAATCTCTGGCATATGATTAAAAAATAAAATAAACGACATAGCTATTTCGCAGTACCAAGCGGAAACACTATATTATAGGGGCATTAATTAAAAACCACTCGTTTGCATAATTAAGGAACGAACCTAGGACCATTAGAGGCGTAAAAACATAGGAGTGGCAGAGGTTAATTGTTATTTAAGACATCGAATGATTTAGAAAAACTGTGTTAATTCATACATGAATATAAAAAGGTGGCTTCGGCGATTTTAGGAAAATTATTCGCTACGCAAACCACAGACAACAAAATGTAAACACAAAAAGCTATAGAATAAAAATAAAAAGCCAGTAAGTACCATTTAAGAAAATGTATGAAATCGAATTTTCCAGATATACAATGTCGGCTCAAAATCATATTTTATTATTCATATAATGTTTAGAAGGACTCTACCGTACCCCCGTACGAAATTAACGTACATACATACACATCACGCCTAATTCCCTGTAGAGGGGTAGGCAGAGATCACGGATCCCCATTTGTCCCGATCCTGACAGACCACTTTTGCTTCATTGACACACATATATCTTCTCGTACACACTCGGCAGTTATAGGTACTCCTAACGTCACATTTTTTCAATATAGCAATAAATAAACAATAAGGATGAAAGCAAGAAAGGTGTTTATTTAGCTATGAGAAATAACTAAGCAATGAGGGATATGTTGAATCTTTCGGACGATAGACTAGAAACCTATCATCCATATTATATTGCATCTATGTTATCATATATTATGTGCAAAATATCACAGATATACATATGTATATCTGCGAGGTTCTGTTTACCTTAAAACAGATAAAAAGATTTGAGTATATATGCAATATAATGAGGAACGAACCTAAGACCATTAGAGGCGTAAAAACTCAGACGGAGTGACAGAGATTAATTATCAATACACGAGCAGAGTTTAGAAAAAACATTAATATTAAGACAGACTTAATATCCTGCAGACAGCGTTCAAAACAATCTGTCATTCAAAAAGTGGGCAAAACTTTAGGTATGGTCTTCACGAATGATAATCTTTTAGGGGTGGACAGAACATAACATAAACATACGCTTCACGACTTGTGTATACACACTACCTTTTTATTATGGCGGGGTAGTCAGAGGCTTGAATGCCCATCTCTGAAATTTCGAAGGCATGTTAGGTATGGGTCATTCGAAGCCCGCGTATCACTAGATAGACAGCACCCAACGTGATAGGTAGTGAACCGTATCGCCGTATATAGGCACTGACTATTACCTATCCTGAGGGATAGGCAGGTTTCCTCACGATGTTTTCCCTCACCGTTAAATATATTCCCTTAGGAATTATATTGATTGTTATAGTAAGACTGTCGTATGAGGCGATAAAGGGACTAGTGTACATTTATGTCCTCTAATCCCTTTCGGGATGGACAGAATCTTGGAAACGATAATATCTCCAAGGCCACTTCTTAGCATGAATACTTGGGTTGTGATATTATATGGAACATTGCTGACAAGCTGCTAGCCTATCGTCCAACAGATCATAGAGATATTAAGCAGTAAGACTAACAACCTGTAATCATATTCACGCTAAAGATCGAGGAGATATTATATCTTCGAAGGGCTGTCCATATTAAAAAGGACAGAAGATCTTAAACTTATGCATGTTACCGGGGTAATCTACAAACAGTCATTTTACAAAGATAGAGAAGATATTATATCTTCGAGGTACTGTACATATTAAGGGGACAGAAGAACTTGAACTAATGCATGTTACCGGTGTAATCTAAACAACAGTCATTTTACAAAATGGCATTATGTTAATGAAATACAAACTCGTATTTCAATATAGCGTACAAAATTATATTCCGAACTTAATGAGCGGTCATTGTGTAAAAACTCACATTTTGTTAGGCGATTATGATTTATCGTTACGCCTAACATTCTGTAATATTGCTAACCTAAAGTCAACCTTAATGATACTACACATAATAACGATTATTGATTTAAACTGAACGTGTGAAGGAATCTAAAAAAAGGAATAATATATACTGCATCCTTTTATCCTCTTTGAGGTAGGTAGAACCACGGTGCATTTAATATCCGTCCCATTTAGCGTAAATATATTAATGACGAAAGGATTATAGGCTATTCTCATTAAGTAAATAGTGACATATTATATTCAGAGGTTAAACTGACCAATGAGACGTTAATTAAAGAGAAAAGAAGTCACACTGACCAATAATAGACTACCCTTATCAAATCTCATTGGCATGCGGCATGATGACGTCACAATTTTCTTTATAATTATATTTTATTAAGGAACTAGTGACCCGCTCCGGCTTCGCACGGGTATAAAATATATAGCCTACTCCACTATTTAATGGATGTTATTATACATATAAACCTTCCTCTTGAATCACTCTATCTATTAAAAAAACCGCATCAAAATCCGTTGCGCAGTTTCAAAGATTTAAGCATACAAAGGGACATAGGGACAGAGAAAGCGACTTTGTTTTATACTATGTAGTGATATTCGACTTACATTGCAGGTACATCACCTAAGAGATTTTAAAGCGCCTACTCCTTAATCACTTACAATCGAGTAGAAAGGCAGGAAGTTAGCATTCTATGTACATCCCAAATATAGCATAATAATCATAATAACAGACAACCTTGGTACCATAAGGTCTAAAATCGAACAGCAAGATCCCATCAACTTAAGGCGCCAGGGTTCAAATCTCTTTAATATTTACGATTTCTTTTTTATTTTTGTGCCCGAGGCGGTCGTTAAAACCTGGCTGCGGTATCGATACCATCGGCCGAGCCATTGGGTGTTATTTTAAAGGCGATTCTAATCGAATACCTGCTTACACTTGGATATGACGGGGAATAATTGGACGTCCGATTCGGTTAGGAATGAAATGTACCGAATAGTACTTGAATGTAAAAAGAGTGAGTTTAGAACATACGTACGCGTTCACGATCATTAAGCCTTGCTACTACCCCGTCAGAGGTTCAGGTATCCATCTCCGCAATTGCGAAGGTAGTAATTCTATGGCCACCTCGAACCCGATAGTACTCAATGTGACAGGTGGTCAGCCATGTCGCTATTTACAAGCACTAACTATTACCTGAGAGCAGGTAGGTTTCCTCACGATGTTTATCCCTCACCGATCACTCGTGGCCCTCAGCCAACCACTACCAGCGACCTTTTTCAGATCATCGGTCCATCTGGCAGGGTCCTTGTTACTATATAATGTAAATTAGGACTAAGATAATACCTAGAATCTAGATCTACAAGAAAGGTTACATTCCACCTCCAGGAACTTCTGTTCGCCTTTTAAATTTGCATAGCCTCAGGCTATTGTGTTCGTGCATTAATAATTAGGTAATTTTAAAGAAGCTCCTAACCATTTTAAAAACACGATATCAATTTTGATTAAGCATTATTAAGACCAACTCAAGATATACATACACGTATTTACAATCCGTGAAAGGGTAAACAGAACTGCGGGTAGAAAATACTCGTACTCACGTAATAATCATCATATTCAATAATCTTAAGAAAGTAGTGGAACATACCTGGAACAAAAAAACACAAATTAATTAAATTACGAATAATATAACGCTTCTATAGTTATCCCTTTCGGGGTGAACACAAGCATACAATAGATCACTCGGTTACCCATCTAGACACTGACCTGCTTCTGTTACTCAACTACGATGACGTAACGTCAACCAGTAAGAGTAAACGTTTATTTACTAATGGCCTTATATTTATGTCTTGCGAGGTAATTATAGTACATTTTAGCTTTCGCGAAGTAGTTCATTTATAACCTATGTTTAATCATCGCTAAATGTGGTGCTCTGCCATATAGGAAGATAGAAAAATAGTTCATTCACTACATATTGCAATTTACGTTACAACACAAAACAAACATTTAAATAAAATTGGAAACCTTGATGCAGTGAAAAGGTGCTGCCTTAGTATACGATGCAGCTACGCTACAGCACTGGTCCTCCGGCAGCACCCGGTTTTATATATATATATATATATACACACACACACACATATATATGTTATATTATAAGCATAAATACATATAAGCTAATCCTTAACCCTTGCGGGGTAGTTAGATTAGGTTATTTGTAATCATGAGTATAAATCGCGAATCTCTTAAAACTTTACTTGCTCACCCATCCAGACCTAACATTACTCAAACTCTGACGTAACCAGAGCCTTTCTAAGAGTAGTAACAACAGCTATGGCTTTCCAATACCTCGGAGATGAGAGCCGGAATAGTGAGGCGCGTTTCGGGCCACTAATGACAGGGTAGATGGCGACTTGGTCGGCCGGTAGCAATCGCCGTTTAAAATAATTAGAGCCATAAAAAGATACTGCTATCTAATGGGGATCGGTTTTAGGTGATATTAGTGTGAGTAGAATAGAGTTCTTAGGGTGTACTTAGATGAGATTTTATAAAGTGCAATGCTATGTTTTAGTTAACAGTATGTACTAAGATGAGATTTAAATACAAACTTCTACGTTTTTATTTTTCAGTTACAATTACATATTATGTCACATGTAGTTAAAGTTGAATATATACGAGACTGTCGTTGTATTTTAAAACTATTAATCTATATTATATAGTCCTCTAATCCCTTTGTGGTGGACAGAACCTTGGAGATCTTCTTGGTCACTTATTAGTCGCGAAAACATCTTCTTTTTTATTTCTTTATTAAGCCATTCACCAGTAAGGTTATCTCGGCTGAAGTACAAACAATGATGCCATGGCGTTTGCACTTCTTGTTATTCCGTCGGCATGATTACAGCAACGCCGCCAGCCGCTACAACTGAAGGAAAACGAAGTCGAAGCTGCAATTCTTCTCTTGATTGTTCTTCGGTCCGTTCCAGTTGAGCATCCAAATATAATCCCAAAGCAAACATGTTTAGCCAGTTTGGCATCACAATTGACTAAATATTCAGCCGAAAATAATTATTTGTATTTTCAACTTTCACTGAGCTGCTGACTTTGTTGACGAACCATAGACGACTGTTCTTAGTCATTTATTAGCATGAAATTGTCTAAATTATATACTAAATAGTAAATTTTAATATAGAAACGTACTACATAACTATACGTATACCATACCATACCATACCACGTTAGGTGTTATTGTTCGGCTCAGGCGCCGTTCAGACGGGCTAACTCTTTTTATTTGCCTCTCGACGAGGCTTTTTTGTTTTCCTTTAACACCTGTGCGAGGTAATCTTGAGCTCCGATCTTTTCGAGCCTCTTGTGCCCGATTTATGACTTAAAGTCAATTGGTGCTAGTCTGGGACTAAGGTAGTGTAGCTAGCTGGTCCAGCGAGTGAGGGAAGAGGAATTTGTTTATTACGGTGAAAATGGGGTAAGTATTGTTAGGTATTTTAAAGTGATAGGATAGGCACTATTTGAATTAAAAACGCCTATCTAAAATTTTGAACGATCTACCGTACGTTTACGTTGTAAATGCATAAAATTAAATTTCTTCATTGACCTTACGAAAGGTTATTCGGGACCGTTTGTACTGTCCACTCCTTAGTGGATTATGGGCCATAAAGTGTGCGTTCTGCATTTATATACATACATATATCCATATCCGTAAATCCTTGTCAGTATGGCAACCTCCCTTGGTCATTTTTAGCAATACTATCGTTGCAGTTTCCGATTACGTTTACTCTTTAGTCGCTATGTAGGCAGCTGACGACCTATGTGGCGTATACGGTTAATCACCTGAACGCTAATCGTGAGGTCCCGGGTTCGATCCCCGGTGGAGGCAGAGTAAAGAACTACGCGTTTCTTTTGCTCTCCACTGTGGTCGTTGGTTATATATGCTATATATGTATTTATCTATATATAATAAGTATATATTTCTTAAATATACGTTGACTAGTACCCTTAACACAAGTCTTAAATGTACTTTGCATGGGGCTAGTTCAATTGGTTTAATAGTGTCAAATTATTAATACAGTAGATTTAGCTAGCCCACGAGAAATACAGATACATAGCATCCCATTTACGTCCCAGACTAGCAAAAAACACGTATATGTAAAAAGTGACTGTGGAACGCTCCCACGGTATAGGCACGTAGGTTCAAAGCATTAGCCCCAAGCCATTCGGATTGCATAGTCAATTCCCTTAATTGCATCTTACATGCACTGGAAATAGGCTTCTGTATTATGCTAAATGTGTGTAATATGTGTGTTTTAATATGTATCACGACTGGTACACTTTGTGAGGTAGGCAGGGCTTTGAGTGACCATCTTAGTTTTGCTGAAATCAGTTCAAATTTCTGTAATCTAATGAATTTATGTCGTAGTTTTGAATTTCAGTGGAATTTCAGGTGCTGGTATACGGAAAATTGGTGACTAGTTACTATTCCATAAATCAATCAATTTCAAGTCTTTTTAACCCTAGTCCCTTAGTCGCGTCTTACGTCATGGTATTGGCGACTCAAAAGAATCAAGAGTATACTTCATACATACAAAACTCTGCAATTGGAGAGGTAGTAATTCTATGGCCACCTCGAACCCACGTGTTGACCAGATAGTCAGTACTCAATGTGACAGGTGGTAAGCCGTGTCGCCATTAACAAGCACTGACTATTACCTGTTCGTGAACAGATAGGTTTCACTACCATGTTTTCCCACACCATAGCTCCATTTCGCTAATATTGTTTTATTACACATCATAAGTACCAATAATATTTCCTACAACTCTATTTGAGGAAAACAAACGCACTATTACGACGCAATTCCCGATTGGGGTGTGTAGGCGTCAACCCACCGCAGCACTGGACCGGTGAACTCACGTTTCGACCTATGCGGCCTAGGGTTGCTAACCTTTCAGCTAAACACTAGATGAGACCTAGTGCTTACACGGTTATACATGAACCTAGATACTCTAGTTGGGGTATATCTCCAGGGTCACTTTTAGCATTAGTATTGGTATTTAAATGGCTTTAATAGGGCATCATTATGTTGGCCGTAGACCCAATAAGACATATGACAGTCAGATAGACGATATACTCAAAAAGGGGACGTTAGAAGTGCCTATAACTTAATGGATATAGTTATTTCTAAACACTCGCGATTTGTACACATTTTTACTATATGAGACCGGGTCGATATCACGGATCGTATCGAGATGAAATTAAATAAAGATATATGTAGAATGATCATAAAGATATGAATGAGAATATTAATGGATACGGTTTTTCAGAATTGAGAAAAAGGTGAGCCTAAATCTCTGCATATCCCTATGTAAGAAGACGAGCGAGATGTGCATGTATGTATGTAGGTTGCTAGTCTATCGCGCAATTGATTTCGTTCTTACATAACCTTTAATTTGACTCTTTATTTAACGGTATCACAATCGCAATAATTATATTAAAATCGACAAGGGTAGATATGTTTAAGGTTCTGTCTACTCAGAAAGGTATAAAAGGATGTGTTTATATATGTTATAAGAGTACCCTTTGTTACTACGCAGTACTTTAAACTAGGTACTACCAAGTCTATGAGAAACAGGTCTTAGTGTTTCATTTCAAGACGCAATACCTAAACTAGTACCTAAAATGTTATCGTATGAAAATAGCGCATTGTTGACATAACAATGAATTGTTAGGAATGCTAGCGAAACAGCAACGACCTACACCAATCACTAAGGTAAACAAATAGTAAAATGCATTTATAAACAAGCATTTAACTTTTTATGTAATAGTATGCTAAGTAACTGCCATTCTTTTCGATACGTCTTATGAGGTAACTAAAAGAAAGACCAATAGAATCTATCGTGCGATGAGCTAGATATATATCACTAGTTTTCCAAATCAATGTTATCCCAGCCACTATAGTAATTGTTAAGTTGACCATATAGGTATTTCACTGAAGAACTATTAGGTACGTAGTGTGCACAAGAGGATATTTGAAACATTCTTTCTCGCCTTATCATGTTAAAACGTAGAGGCATATTCAACCATCTCATGTTTACGTTACATGCTCGCATATGTTTTGATTTTATTTTTGTTGCCGCGAAAAGCCGCGTCGACAATTAATGGCATTAATAATCGTCCGAAATTCCGGGAGAGCGTCACATTCCCTGACGACGGCATGACTCGTTTCATTCTGCGTTTAACAGTGGCATGATTCTACTGGCAGTAACCTATATGAGCACAAAATTATGACTATTAACCTTTTTGGAGTAATATATGGCTTCACTAAAGACTATTATCATCTTCATGAAAGTCTCTAAAAATAGAGTCAGGATGTCAGGTGGTAAGTTCATCTCAGAACACAGAAACTATACCTAATTTATCTCACCGAAAACAAAGCGTGTGTTCACGTATCCAGATTCTGACCAATTTAACTTAACCTCGAGGATCCAACGACAACAGGCATCAACTTAACGTTAAATAAAAAGAATCTTTGTTTTTACAAGCTAGCAAATTTAGGCAAACTGTCCAGATAGATTCGTACTGAAATTGTATATCTACACGACCCTCGCTTTCCTACATGGTAGACAGAGCTCTCTAATCGTTAATTTCGCTCAATAGCAGAATCAGCCTCGTATTTGTAAGCAAGGTGATATATATTTATACTCGCGCACGTCGCCAAGTATTCCGGAGGCGGACAGAGTGTTGGCATTCCTCGGCCGCGGCTGCTGGGGAAAATACTCCACCAGCGCCTTTCTGGGGTCAATGACGTGTAGAGGGGCCATAATTTGGTTATCCTTAAGTTAAATGCATATATACATGTATTAAAGGTCATAAAACTTGTTCGAGATGGTCAGAGGTTCCATGTACATGCATACAGATACATTTACTTACGTTACGCCCTTTCCAAACACACTTTTCACCAGTTTTTGTTGACAAAAATGAGAGAATACATTTAAAGATTCCGCAAAACAAAATGTTTCTAACTTCATATATAATTTAGGGGGTACACCTATTATAGTAGAACTTTTCAAGTAATAATTTTATAGTTATTGCATAACAACTAATAGCATAAACCTCTTTTCGCAGAATATCGTTTGGCATTAACTCATTTAGCATACATTGAAACCCATAATTCTGTAAGTCAGAATTATCTGTACGCATAATTTTGGTATCCATAATAATCACAATGTATAATCATCACATCGCAGAAAGTTCAAAACCAGATTCATCTTTTGGCATATATTTCTTATCCATAACTATTCAAAAGTAGAACCATCATTTCGCATAATGCTTACAGCAAGAATCATCTTTTATGATTATTGCAACACTTTTCTAATAAAGCAATAGGAGCTAATATAAGATTACTATAATTTTATTTTCTGATTAATTTAATTGTTTTTTTTTTTAGTAATTGTAATAAATAAAAGTTGATTTAATGATAATTATTTGGTTTTTATATCCTTGCCCATGAGAGCATGTTCGTTTCTGGCACAGAGGATAAGAGGTCACAGTTCTAACCTAACCTACGCATTTTTAAAGAAGAAAGTAACCCAATCTATATTATTCTAATTGAAATTCTATGATCTTCATAGTATGCCTAGTCAAATTATGCCAAATAATCTGTACTCTAAATGAACGTTATGCTAAATGATATTATACAAAATTTTAACTATGCCAAAGGTAAATATGCCAATAAAAATTCTACTATCTTAAATGTATGCCATTCTAAATTCGGTCATAAGCACATTATGCCTAAAAATATTTTTGTCAAATATTTTTTATGCCTAATAAATGATCGACTAAAGAAGTTATTGCGAAGTCAGTTATCCCAAATAGGTTTCGGAGTATCAAGTTTCTACCAAATAGACCGCACCCTAATTTAGGTCCATAGATTCACATTCAAGTCTTACGGAGTAGATTTAATGCCGGTATCATAATATTCCCTGCTGATTCTCCGACAAATATTATAAGAAACCAGATAGATTTCATATTAGTCAACATGAGGTACCGTAACAGTTTTAAGTCGGTTAAAACCTATCCGGGAGCAGATGTTGGTGCAGATCACAATCCTCTCTTGGGAGTCTTTACCACGAAGCTAAAGAAACTGATACCATCAAAGGCGTCATCAAGGATTGATGTTTCTCAACTTAGGAATAAGGACATAAAGAGAAAGCTTCATTGTGCCCTCCATAATAAATTCCATGAGTTACGGGAACAAATCAAACTTCAAACGCCAAAAACCTCGCCAGAACAAGTTTGGAAAGATGTCAAAGGTGTTATTATAAACACAGCAAAGGAGATGCTCACGCCGGCTAAAGCTGTCAAGTCAGGAGAATGGATGACAGGGGAAATCCTAGATTTAATGACACAGAGACGACTGGTAAAACATACAGACCAGAAGCAATATAAAGAGGTTCACAGAGAGATCAGACGGAAATGTATCGAGGCTAAGGATTTGTGGATCAATGACAAATGCACAGAGATAGAAGAGTTACAAGCCAAACATGACGCCTTCAATATGTATAAGAAGATAAACGAACTCACTGGGCAGAAAAAACGACGATCAGCCTCTACTCTTCAGGATAAAGATGGCAACTACGCCATGAGTATAGAAGACCGTCTAAGGATCTGGAAAGAATATGTTGAGGAGCTTTTTAATGACCAAAGAGGGGAACATTTAAGCACAGATGTACAATTAACTGGACCCCCTATCACAAAAGATGAAATTTCTTATGCAATAAAATCTGCAAAGAACGGTAAGGCCGTAGGCCCAGATGAAGTACCCGTGGAAGTTTTGAAATTGCTAGAATACGACCATCTAGATGTCATTGTGAATCTCTTCAATGTTATTTATAATTCCGGCACAATTCCTTCAGAATGGCTCCATTCCACCTTCATTACTCTGCCAAAAATCAGCACCGCAAAACGATGTAGCGAGTACCGCACCATATCACTAATGAGCCACGTCCTGAAAATCTTCCTTAAAGTTATCCATAAACGAATATACAGAAAGTGCGAAGATAACATTTCAGAGACACAGTTTGGGTTTAGAAATGGCTATGGAACGCGGGATGCTTTATTTGGTTATAAAGTGCTGATGCAACGCTGTTGGGATATGGACAGATGTGTATACGTCTGTTTCATAGATTATGAAAAGGCATTTGATCGCATAAAACACGAAAAGTTGATTCAGATCCTCGAGAAAATAGGCCTTGATTCCAAAGACGTCTTCATCATTAAGAACCTATACTGGCAGCAGACCGCTAACGTACGCGTGGAACACCAACTTACCGCTGATGTGGAAATTCTACGAGGAGTGCGACAGGGTTGTATTTTATCGCCCTTGCTATTTAATCTCTATGCCGAAGAGATTTTCTCAGAAGCCCTTGAGAATGCAACCGAAGGGATCGTTGTAAACGGGAGGCCCCTCAACAACATCCGATATGCGGACGATACAATCCTTTTAGCTAGCTCTATGGGAGATCTACAACAGTTACTTAACCGTGTTGAGTCGATCAGTGCTAGCAACGGTCTGAACATCAATATAAAGAAGACCAAGTACATGATCGTAGGTCGTACGCCACAGATGTCTGCAGTTATAAGCGTTAAAAACCAACCACTTGAGAGAGTCCGTTCATATAAATACCTTGGATGTATGGTGAACGACCAAGAAGACCAGAGTGTAGAGATAAAATGTCGCATAGAGCAAGCCAGAGGCGCTTTTATGAAGATGAATCACCTTCTTTGTAACCGGAATCTGAAACTCTCCACGAGATGCCGCTTAGTGCGGTCTTATATATTTTCAATCCTGTTATACGGAGTAGAAGCCTGGACACTAACCCAGACGTTATGTAAACGGTTAGAAGCATTCGAAATGTGGATATATAGGAGGATGTTGAAAATATCATGGACGGATCGTGTAACAAATGAAACGGTTTTACTGAAAATGAATAAGAAGTTAGAGCTCTTGAAGACCATAAAAAGGAGGAAACTGCAATATCTTGGTCATATTATGCGCGCCGACAAATACAATCTACTGCAACTTATTCTGCAAGGCAAAGTTGAAGGTCGAAGAAGGCCTGGCCGCAGAAAAACGTCGTGGCTGCAGAATCTCGCAGAGTGGTTCAACACGAGTAATATAGAACTCTTCCGAGCGACAACATCGCGTGATCGTGTAGCCTCAATGATAGCCGACCTCCGATAGGAGATGGCACCCAAAGAAGAAGAAGAAGAATCATAATATCTGCTTTGTTACCTTCTGATTAACTAGCTATAGGGCATTTGGTTTTCAATTGGTATCAAAACCATGTAACGTCTTATCTTGCTGAAAACGTGTTGAACAACTAGTGTATACATATGAACGAGTACTAAATAATTTATCACTATATAGTATAAAACAAAGTCGCTTTCTCTGTCCCTATTGTATGCTTAAATCTTTGAAACTACGCAACGGATTTTGATGCGGTTTTTTAATAGATAGAGTGATTCAAGAGGTAGGTTTATACGTATAATAACATCCATTAAATAGCCAGAAGTGCGAAGCCGGAGCGGGTCGCTAGTTTATAATAAAGTCAAAAATACATATAAAAGCATACGTATACAACATATAAAATATAAAAAGGACGTTATTTAAGACTGTACTTCCACGGTCGAAAAGGTCGAGACGGTTTTAAGTTCCACGAAGCTGGGTTCACATAACTTGGCGTTCAACTGAGCTTCGTAAGTACGGCGTAAACGGCTTATTTCTGACACTTTGGATGAGGCATGGCGGCTCACGAACGACGCTTTAGGCCGGTTGCATACTTAGCGATGTTTGGGTACTTATTTGGGGTTATTATTATACATACATACATATCACGCCTGATTCCCCGTAGAGGGGTAGGCAGAGATCACGGATCCCCATTTGTCCCGATCCTGACAGACCACTTTCGCTTCATTGACATTCATACACTCTCGGCGGTTATAGGTACACCTAACGTCACCTTTTTTCAAAATAGCGTCTATCTGACTGTTGTCTTATTAGGCCGGCCCCTACGTAACCGCCCTTCCACTGCACTCATATATATTCCTTTTGTCAATCTGCACGGGGGATTGCTAGCACTATCACAGGTCACGTAGGATTCTTCTCGTAGTGTTGGTTCATGTTATATACAGATGTTTACGTATCTGGGACGTAAAAATAATGCTAACTAGTGGCTGTTCTTCCTATGTCGTAGGAGGCAACTAAGGGCCTAGGCAAGTTCCATATAGCACATACCCAATTCATGCCATGCTAAGTTCGATGTGGCACCACTTTTAAAAGATGAACTCTCGAATTATCTTAAATTATCCTAGTAAGGTATCTTTCATGTGTCAACTGATATTTTTACGTTATGTTAGGTAAACCATATACATACATATGTATATGTTCATTCACATCCCTTAACACTTTACGGGGTGGACAAAACCTCACCTCGGAGATACAAAAAGTCCTAGGTCACATATCAGCATGAATATTATGGTTGCGATGTCATAATGAAACAGTAGTTGAGAGTTTGCTAGCCAATCACCCAATAGATTCTATTTACTCATAGTCCTTTGGTCGCCTCCTACAACATCGGCATGGGACGGAGGAGGAATAAATAAGTTATTAAATAAAGTTTTTTATTCAGTAAAAGATATATTTCGTTTAATTAACAATAACAATATTCGCACTGGTATAAAATATATAGCCTACTCCACTATTTAATGGATGTTATTATACATATAAACCTTCCTCTTGAATCACTCTATCTATTAAAAAAACCGCATCAAAATCCGTTGCGTAGTTCCAAAGATTTAAGCATACAAAGGGATATAGGGACAGAGAAAGCGACTTTGTTTTATACTATGTAGTGATAGTGATACTCCGTAAAAAAGGGCAAAGCCTATCTTAGGATGAATATCAGCTAGTTAGCAATCTTTTAACGTCCTAAACTAGCACAGGACCAACGAAACGCAGTATATGCAACCAGCCTAACCCCTGATGCCACAATCAGATTTTAAATTGGATACGTCCATTTGTAACCGAGTTTTTTATTATTTTCACGCTCCAAACTTATGGAAGGTTTTTATTGGGTGCGGCACGTAAACCGTCGGGGACTATGATCTATCGGGGGACGATGATATCATCGATTAATTCTACGATTCGATACTTGGAATCGATAACGGCTGTAAATGCTGAAGAGATATTAATAGGTATGGTATAAGGAAGAAACCTATAGAGTATTATTTCAAATGGAAGATATTTGTTGATATTTGCTCGTAATTGAGTTTGTAAATGAATGTTAAATAGGTATTCAGAGGGGTAAAAATCATGGAAACAATAGTTCCCGTCCTTTGAATTTTATACACCTCCCTCCGTATACATATACGCCAATTAAAGTTACTGACGTCATCGTTGTTCAGTATGTCATACAGATGAATTATAGGATAAGGGTGTATATGTAGGTAAGTTGGATGGACGATTACATAGGGTTGTTAATAATACGTATGACAAAATGAATAATATTATGTTGTTGTGCAATATGGTATACTATTAGCGACATCTATTGATAAAATCTGTAGAAGAATTTGATTCATCTAATAAATTTTTACAAACATACATATTACATACATACTATGTTTGATAATAAAACTCTTTAAGAATGAAAAATAACTCTGTCCCTTTAATATAAATTAGGGCCATCACGCATTATTTCAGGCTTAGATTAATTAAAAAACTAATAAAAGATTCAGCAATTAGATTGTCACAAGATTTTTGTTAATACTGCTGTAAATAAAAGTCAGTTTTCTTCACCTTGAATTTTTCATATGAGGAAACGATTAGACAGCCCAATTTCTTCTCATCCTACAATTCAACTTTCTAATAAAGGACATCCATTAAATCATTCCTTTTATTTATGGATAATGATATTTCAGGTAAGATTGGGATCCATTATCTCTGCCTACCGCTTTGTACGGATACAGATGATATATTTTATAAAGTTCCCTTTATTAATAAAACTATTCATGTATATTCATGATTTTAATAGTTTATTTCATGTTTTGTACTACGCATAAATTATATTATGTAAAGTATAAAGATGATTATTATAAACATCAAATACAACTTACAATCCGTAAATAACCACTATTAGACCTCGCTCATAAACATGGATATTAGCTATCATGCATCCACATAGCATGTCCATTATAAATAGCACTTAAATGTTTATAGATAAAACAGTTTATTTAGAATAGGGTTATTATGTTTACATTTAGAGATAGTAATTATTTAAGCCATTAACCAAAGAACATGTGGTACTAATTGTTTAAACATTATGTAACAGCTGTTTTACGAGGACATTAAAAGGTATATATATACACTACAGGTTTTCAATTCCAGAAGGGGTGGACAGAAAAATGGTAGTACAATTTTTGGTTATCAAATGAACCATGTATGCACAATATGTAGTAAAGTATTCATACAATAAACTTAAACAACTTCATTATGGCTCTTATGAAGTGCCGTATCCTTAGTAAGTAATATTGTTCAGCACTTATGCATTCAGAGTAGCTAATTCAAATGTAAACTAACTTTTACTTGTCCACAACTGATATTGAAATTTCATTATTACCTTGATGGATTCCCATTTGAATTCTTACACTATAAGTATTAGAACTATACACTATTGATAACAATATTTTACAAGATACATGATGATGTAGCCCTATTTCGTTTTGTATGAATACTTAACTATGTACATACTTCTTTCAATAATCAAAAATGGTAGTACTATTGTGCTGATTAGGACCTTCTTTATTACATATTTATTTATGTTTAAGAAGACTATAAAGCTCTGTGATAGCTTGGAAGAAAATATAAACTAGTATTGAAGCAACCTAAGTAATAAGCCAATACAAATTCACATTCATACTGTTGATACAACGGTCTGTTTATGTAGTAATATGTAACATTGTTTAACACTTTGTTGTTAGTAATATGAATTCAGAGAACCTGTTTTTCTCACAATTAACATTAGTTAAAGACAATCTCGGCTTTGTAAGGTACAAGGTTGAAGGGCTTTACAGGTTTTTGCCATATAAGAGGAATTTAATCAATAATATCATGTTTAAAAAGCTAACGTAGCCTATTTAATTGCGTATTTATAAATATGGAAGAGAAAACAATACCAGGATAGTAGGAAAGCTTAGGAATTTAACGAAAAGCTATATCAAAATACGTCAATGGAATGTTATCATCAATGTTCGACTGTAAGATCAACTTATATGTAAATATATGCTTCATATCGATAGTTTACATACTGGGAAATATACTAAAGACATAATTACAGAGCTAGTTGGAATGTAGGAATCTAAATAAAGGTGAGAAAGCTAAAAAGTAGAAACATTCATTAGAAATTCTGGAAACAAACAAGTAGTTTTCATGATTTATGACCAAAATATAAACAAGAAATGCTTTAATACTGAAGATTATGGAAGGTAACACATAACTTTGTAATAATAACTCACCCATATTACAGCAACTCCGAAAAATCCCGCAGAAATCACTAAAAATCACAATTTATAATCGCAAAACATTGCAACCAAAAACACAGCGGCCATATTACTAAATAAAAAAATTATTAGTATTGCCATATAGGAAATTGGATTATAATGTTTGTTTAGATCTACAGCAACAATTATTAAAAATATACAATGTAATTTTTAGCAGTATATTTGAGGGAATTAATAAATACATGATCTTGGATATTCCATCTGCAGTCACAGGATCGTTTGTGTCGATTATTTACATTTTCATTTTATAATTCAGTGCGTCACAAAGTAAAAAATGGATTTACGCAAACCGTGAAGTAATTTTGAGCCACTCAGTGAATCGAGACTAATTTTTTTTCGCAATATTACAAAATAGGCATTTCTGCAAACAAGCAACATAGAAAAAACGAATAATGTCATGAGGTACACGAATAATCTCATAACATCCTTGATTATATAATGTAACTAGTTTTAAAGCCGTCATTTATTACTTACTTCGCTATTTTGAACTCGCTGCTTGTATTTTGCCTAGTTCAAAGCGGCCTGATGGCTTGACGTTGATGACACTGGGAGAAGGGTTGATGCCTTTTGTGGGACGTAACGTGTGTAGACACGTATGCTGCGTCTCACTTACCATCTACAATTGGTTCTGCTGGTTCGGCTGCTGAAGCGGCAGCTCGCCAGAAACATGTGAAATACGCGGCTCTTAAATCTGCCTATTTATTTGAGTCCGTGGCTTTTGAAAAGTCAGGCGTTTGGGGGGAGGAGGCGGTTTCTTTTGTGACTAGCAATGGCAGAGGGCTGAGGGATCGAGTTCTTGATGGACATTCCGGGGAGTTTTTGGCCCAGAGGTTATCGGTGGTTATCCAGCGGAGCAACACTGCTAGTTAGCTGGGGGCTTTTGTTCAAATGTGTAAATATTTACTTTTTGTTAGATATAATTCTTTTTTACGTTTTAATTTGTGAAATAGACAGATATAATATGTGGTAAGTTATTTACTCACTTCGTAAAAAATTCAATAACCTTCACTGATATTTTACAAGTTAGATATTTTTCTCAGATTAAATCATTGTAATCCTCACAAATTATAGAAATAATAAAGAACGTTAATTACTATAAATTTGTTGCAAGACTTACAAGCACTCTATTTTTTATTGAATCTGTGAATATTATGTTTTGTTTATCATTCATTGTTGCCAGCTGCAAATTCTTTCTCTGTGAAACAGCTGTCAAAAAGGTGGGGAATATTTTGTGAATTAAATATTTTGTGTTTAATCCAGTGTAATCCATATAATAATTGTTAAATTAGTGTTTAATTGAAGTGCATTTAGTGTAAATACCTATATCACATAAGTATTGTTTTCTATTTCAGCTTGACCATGGTTCAGCGACTAACCTTCAGACGACGATTGTCGTACAATACTAAATCAAACCAGAGGAGAATGTGAGTAAAGTTTGTATGGAATATGTGACTATTGCAAATGTAACGATAATTTCAGATGAAACCCAAGTAAAATGATATATGACAAGCATAATTTAGGAAAAGAAACATACTTACTAGAAATCGAAAACATAACCTCAATTACTTGTATTTGTTCGTGGAATTCCGGTAAGGTATTTCCAGAATCTTTTTTAACACTAAGAACGTAGCAACAACTAAGAATTCTAGGTATAATCTCATACATTTAAGTTCGAATTTAGTAATTTTGATCGACTTGTCTATATACCTACCTACATTTACTATCACCAATGTTGTATTGTTCTTTTTGTAATACATAATGAAACTATTTCTCTTCACTACATTGTTTATGATCATGCCTAAATACTTAAATTAAATCTGAGTTTATTATATTTTTAAGTGATTCACATGAAACTTTAATTTAACCTTACAAATTCTATCAAATCTAAATGAGATATCAAACATTGATTATCTAGAACCCAAAAGTGTGGTCAGACAGTATTTTCTAGTAAGAGTTGTTTACATTTACAAAACATAAGTACATAATAATATAAAATAATAACAGTGAAATTTTTAAACGAAGAAAAATAATCTTATAAATAGAAAAGCAAAACATTATTTAAACTATAATTTACTTCTGAAAGGTCAATGCTGAAAAGTTCTCAATATGTAATTATTATGTATGTGTTTCTAAGCTATGTATAGGTCATAATTTAAAGGCTAATGCCAACAAATCACCATATTTTTGGTTTTGTATGAGTACATTCAATATCATAAAAGTAAATGAATAAACAAGATATGGTCAATATCATGAACATAAAAAGTTTTAATGCTTTTTATATTATTGTGTAAATTTTTTTATTTTTGTTGTATGAGGTAAATAGCACATCCTTATTAGATTGTCAGATTCATATTGATAGATATGTTGCATTTAAATCTAAAACTAGGACTAGTTTTAATTAATAATTTTTGTTTGAGGATTTTGATTGCAGTGTATGAATTTATAGTAATAAATACAGAGAATAATTATCTATATAATACTTTTATATCTGTTATGTGTATGTATATTGAAATAAATGGCACAAATTAGTTTATATTAATGATGGATGTAGAATATGCATATTGTTCTTTGAATGGCACCACATCATTTATTATTATTTACAATATCGGTGATCTGAGTATGTAAAGTCTGGTTAACATGGTCCCTCATGTAATGCAATAAGTATTAAGTTTTAAATTGCCTTATCATATTAGGCAAAAACAGTCTAGATTTTAAGTATTATAGAATAACATTGATTGTTATTAATCTCATTTCTCTAACCTTCCAGAGTACGAACTCCCGGTGGCCGCCTCGTCTACCAATATGTAAAGAAGGCAAAGAAGATCCCAAAGTGTGGTCAGTGCAAAAGCAAGCTCAGAGGCATCCAGCCCGCACGCCCTGCAGAGCGATCTCGCCTGTGCTACCGCAAAAAGACAGTGAAGAGAGCGTATGGCGGAGTTCTCTGCCACAGGTGTGTGAAGCAGCGCATCGTCAGGGCGTTCCTCATTGAAGAACAGAAGATTGTGAAGGTCCTAAAGGCGCAACAGGCGACGGTTGCCAAGCCCCCCAAGAAGGCGACCAAATGAACATCTGTTAGGGTTTAATTAAGAATAAAACTTCTAAAAAACTAGTCTTTTGTTTTATTTTTGTTATAGTTTTGTATATTGTTGTTGCTATTTTAAAACCTCCTTTGTGTGACTATTAGTGTTTGGTAGTTGCTGTTTTTATACTTTTTGCTGAACTAAATTAATTTAAACTATATGTTTTTAACTATTGAGTAAAATCTTTGTTTTTCCAGTACACTGTTTTTATTGGATTTACACAATTATAATATAATTATAATATGTAATTATAATAAGCAAAATATGTAATAATTATAATTTTTACACAAGATATTTTAAAGTAGCAACGAGGCTTTCGCAATTATAGTTAAAAAACTCGACGACTAACTGATTGTATACAAGACGTAAATCTTCCGACATTGGGGTAGACAGAGATGAAAGATCCCATTTTTTCTAATCCTGTGACTATTTTAGTACAAATTTTAAAGAACTAGTGAATTCATGTTCAAGTTAATTTTTACTCATGGTCAATAAGAATCTAGAATTTGTTTGATTATGTACAGCCTCCATAAACAGTACAGCTTACTTTCAATCTTAATCAGGGAGTTCCTTATATACGAAATAAGATGACCACTGCTTCCTTACAATAAAAAATTCTCTAATGATTTTCTGCATATTATACATATTCTACTTGCGGGAATGGACAAATACTACTTGATGCCAGTGTGGATTAGTCGTTTATTCTACGTTCAATTGAAAGATTTTGAAGTTAGAGTACCCGCCACATAAGGTGGCAGTAGCCAAACTTGGAACTAAATTTGACGTTTCCGCCATTGCGTGTTATTTTGTATGAAAGGTAAATTTAGTATTACCAGCGTTGTGTTTTTTGCCCACTCTTTGTAATTTTTATGTTTGTTAAGGGTGATTATAATAAATTGATTTCTGGAGTTTCTTGTTAGTTCTTCTCCAAGGGTCTCCGCTGAACTTCTTCTTCTCAATCGTTACGCTCTTATCAGAGCGGTCGTGGTCTTCATGACGTGGCATCTTGAGCAGCCGAAATGGTTGGTGAACTAACCTCGGTAAAAATATGTAAAGACAATGCTCAGTGCCATGTTTGAAATAGTTTTTTTACATACATACATACACATCACGCCTGATTCCCTGTAGAGGGGTAGGCAGAGATCACGGATCCCCATTTGTCCCGATCCTGACAGACCACTTTCGCTTCATTGACATTCATACATTCTCTAATACACTCTCGGCGGTTATAGGTACTCCTAACGTCACCTTTTTTCAATATAGTGTCTATCTGACTGTTACATATATGTCTTATTAGGCCGGCCCCTACGTAACCGCCCTTCCACTTCACTCATATATATTCCTTTTGTCAATATATAGTTTTTTTAATTTGTACTTAGATCATAAAATAACTTTCAAAGAGAGCTTATGATAGGGCTTATTTTGAATAAAAATATTTTGACTTTTGACTTTGGTATATTAATTTGTTTTATTTGAGTTTATAGCTCTGCAACCAAAGATCGTTACAAATGAAACCTCAATATAATGTATCGAGCCGTATGGCAGAGTGAGTGCTAGTTTTGGCGTGTTTACTGGCAACACTGGATTACGCGACTGTGGCGACGCCTCCAACTGCCACCTTATGTGGCGGGTACTCTACAACACATTTTTAAAGTCATAAGTGGAATGCATAAGTCAATATCTTCCGGTGTGTCTTAGGAGGTAACTAAGGGTAAATAGGAATCATGAGCTAACAACCCGTTACCAATGTACCATATAACATTACGACCACCATATTTATGCCAAAAAGTAATATACTACATCTCCAAGATTCTGTTCACCCCCAAAGAGATTGAAGGACGTGAATGTATATGATCAATATCTCAGCGTGGTAAAACAGTAATTTTTTCACATAAACATTGTTTTCTTTAATTCTTCGGGAAAAGAACACCTCTCGGAGTGATAAATAATAATATCTCCTTGATCATTTTTAGTATGCAACGATGATAGTATAAAAGCCATGGGCCAATAATTTCTATGGACCCTCATTTGTGACTCATGACTTCCTTAGAATGAATATTCTAGGGTCTAAATTCAATTTTTCATTAATATAATTAAAATATATGGCAACTTTGCTACCTATAAATAGATCCTTCCTTCCTCATTCTCTAGACAAATGTCAAATTATCGCATTGACTGACATAAACAATAATAACCAAATCAAATCCCACAGCGAGAGTGTGATCATCGGACCTTGTTAATTCCTTTATTTATAGATTTAATTTAACTTCATATAGTTTAGGCGTAATATTAGTTTAACTTCGTATAATTATCTGTGATATTAATTTAAGAAACATGTCGAGCCCGTGGAAGAAAATATCTGAGCCCGTAGTGGTACAAAATTTGTCGGATATAATGTCTGAAGAAGTTGCAAGAGGTATACAAGTGAAGGAAGATATGCAGTACGCAGAAATGATTTCTGATCCCCAAGTTGTTGTTCAGCGTGAAGAAATACCTGCAGAGCTTTTAAGACAAATTGCTCAAGGTGATGTCGAACAGTGTGAGTCAGACGCGAAGATTGCACAAATGTTGCAACTACAGTTCGATCTTGAGCATGACAATGAAATAAAGTTACAAGAGCAGAAGAAGAATGGAGTATCCAAGGTCAGCGTGTCCTACGATAACTACCGCTTCTTTCCAAAGCATCTTATCAACGATTCAGACTCCGAAGACTCAGATGAAGAGAATAGTAGTGGAAATAAAGATTGGGATCGTTTTGAGAGCAATGAGAAAGATTTTGCTAGCTTACCCAAGCGTGGCTTTACTATGATTGAAGGTGAGATGGTGACCAAACATGACAGCATAATTAACAGCAGGAGAAACGCCTGCAAAGTGATGGCGTTTCCTCCAGAGTTTTGCACAGGAGATGGTGCCGGCTTTGACATGAAACTGCCCAATTCTGTGTTCAATAGTCTTAAGGTCCATTCTAGGTCAGAGCAGGCCCGCAGACACAAGTTGCTGGACAGGAAAGAGGTCAGTGAAACCAGCACCCTTGTTATTGACGAGAAGACCAAACTGTTGCTGTTCAAAATGATCAACAGAGGCATGCTGGAGTGCATCAATGGAATAGTAGGCACAGGTAAAGAGTCCACCATCCTACACGCAAATGGAGAGACATCATTCCCTGATATTCCAATGCCAAAGGATTGTGCAATCAAAATTTATAAAACTACCCTCAATGAGTTTAAAAATAGGAACAGGTACATAGAGCATGACTACCGCTTTAAGGACAAGTTCTCTAAGCAGAACCCTCGCAAGATCATCCACCTTTGGGCGGAGAAGGAGATGCATAACCTCCTCAGGCTGGAAAAGGCTGGAGTAAACTGTCCTAAGGCAGTATTCTTGAAGAAGCATGTGGTTGTCATGTCTTTCATTGGGCAAAATAACAAGGCGGCTCCTAAACTCAAGGATGTTAGCTTCTCTGAAGAGGAATGGGAGAGTGTATACAGGGAAGTTGTGGAGCTCATGAAGAAGATGTACAAGGAAGCGAGATTGATCCATGCAGATTTTTCAGAGTACAATATTCTGTGGCATGACCAGAAGTGTTGGGTCATTGATGTGTCCCAATCTGTCTTGCCTGATCATCCAGGTGGCCTTGAGTTCCTCATGAGAGATTGCAAGAATATTACCAGCGTAAGTTTACTTAATTATTTATGGTTTGCAAATACTAACATCTATGTGAAGAATACTGTACACTTAGGTTCTCTCAGTAACTCTATAGTAATTTACACACATTAAACTTGAATCTCATCCCTCCCAACTTGAAAAGGATCTCTCTTTTATTCCATTAGCAATATGATGACATTGATATAGAATATTAATAATATGTTGATGGCTCATTGATCAATACATTGATTCAAGTTAATACTTACATTAACCCCTTGAAATTAGGTTCCTATGACATACTGACCAGAAAGGCACCTGATTTTTACTACAGTTGCAAACTAAAATGGGAACCTTTGTATAACTTATTCTCCCATTGTTACAGTTCTTCAGAAAAAAAGGTGTGTCAGCAGTATCCGCAGAAGATCTTTTCCGATCAATAACTGGCTTCCAGGACTTTGATGTGAAACTGCTGGAGGACGTCCATCCGCAGCACAACTCTCTCTCTTCAAGGTTTGAGATCCAGCCAGATGATAGCCGGAACAACAAATATCCCTTTAACTTCTGCTTTGAAAAGAGCTGTGAAAGTAAAGCAGTTATTGATAAAGCTACTAACTTTGCTAATGAGGTCATAGTGGTAGATGACGTTCTGACTCCCACGCTGGTTGCGAATGTAGATACGGTTGCTAAAGGTCTTTCACTGCCAGGAGACGTTATAGTAGAAGACACTTCGTTCGCTGTGGAATTGAAGCCGAATGAGATATTACATACTCAGTGTAATAACATTGATGAGAAATCTTAGATAACGTTTTTTAAAGTAAAGGAATATTACACTGACATGCATGTTTATGTTGAACTTGATTGACGAAGTGAAGAATTAAAGTTAATATGAATACATGTTTTTAAAAGGGTATACAATATCAATGTTATGAATAAAGTGACTTTGAAAGATTGGCTTTGTTTTATTTTTGTCATAATATGTAGATTGTAAACAATAATTACATCACTTATGCAGTGGATTTTCTTGTGATAGAGAGAGCTAGCAACCTGTTATCTCTAATTCATTGTAACCATATATTTTGCCAGAGATTTCAAACAACTAGTCTCGCCAAGGGTACGCTACAAAGCACCGATTATTCGTGGACTTCATCCAGCCCACACTAGTGGCCTTCGGGTCATCGGTCCACCTGTACAAGGGCGTCCTACACGACATTTCCCGAGGCGCGTTCTCCATTCGATAACCGCTTTAGTTCAACGGTTGTCGGTTCTACTGGAAACAATATTGTATATTTATGCAATCACATCTAAAGGTTACCAAAATTGTTTGAAAATGGATAAATACGTTAATTTATGTATGTATGTTAAGTCATGAAATGACATCAGAATTATAATTCCACACGTAAAATTAAAATAAGGTATTATGTATGTACATTATGTATACAAGTTACATTTAATTTTGTTTATAATTTAATATTGAGCGTTATTGTTTGAACAACTGTTTCTTGTTTAACCAACAATGTATGACTGTGACTTTCATTGTTGATTGAATATCAGAAATAATATCTTCTCGGTTACCCTTACCATTGATTCCAGGGTTAGAATATAATTGATTTTATTAACCCAGAATTTTATGTTATCTGTTACTTGTCATGGATTTTTGTTATTTAATTGTTTGATTGCGAAATGATTAATAATTAACGGGAGCAGTAGCTACTGCAACGTAGCCGAAACGTCGGGTTAATAAAGGTAATTTTATTATATATAAACTTACGCGATGAGTCCCGTTAATTATTAATCATGAGTATAAATCGCGAATCTCTTAAAACTATGATTGCGAAATGTCAAGTCCAAATAATTTTATTAAGAATTTAATAATTAGGAATACAAATAAGAGTTATAGTAATAAAAACTGTTAAAAATAGTTTAAAAATAATGTCCAAGTAATAAGGATATATAGAAGAAACAGCGAGGATATAATATATTGTTTCTACAGCTCTATCTTTTACAAAACTATAATCAACTATTTATTAATAACATCATAATATGTCATAACAATGCTAATTAGGATAGTAGGTATTCTTTATAACTGCAAACTGACAATATATCAATAGTAATCTAAGCTCAAAGGATATAAAGTCACAATTTATCCAATGATACTAACTGTAGACTCATACAATGCAAATTTTTACTACCCGCAAAGTAAATTATTTCCGTTAATTTCGATTTCCAAAGACAATTCAATTGACTTAGAGTCTTAATAAGAGTTTCTATCATAAAACTTGCATGCATGCAAGTTGTATAATAGAAACAATGACATTCAATTGTTTTTACTTGCATGCTCAACCGTCATTCACGTTTGACAACTAGAACTAACATGTATTTTACCAAACTAGCATGCAATTTAAACATAAACGCATAACCAATTCAAGTTCCTTGCATACTAGTGTAGCATCATACTTGCATGCAAGCACTTGCGTAGTAGGTACCTACTGCGACTTTATTTACGTCTCCTCGCCAAAGTCCACTTAGACCTCGCCTTCAGACTGTTAAACACAGAAGGGGGTAGTTTCGCGTCTACCGTATCATATAGGATAGACATCACACCAAAAACGGGTCTTTTGTTTAATTTATTCGCTTTTTTGATACCTAGTCGCTTGGGTTTTGAGTTATCATCACCTGTTTCGAATTTAATATCATCCGTGTCTGAATCTGTTATTGGTACTTCAGTGTAGTGAGGGTAGTTGTAAGACAAGCCTACTTTTGATTGATTTTTCTTCTTTGTCTTCGTTAGTTTTATTTGTTGGTGTTCTTTGTCAAACTGAGATTGTAAAATTTTGGCGATTTCAGCGTCTGAATGAAAGGTTTCGTTCATAATTTCTTTCAAATCTTCTGTTACGTTTTTATCTTCCATTATATTAGTTTCTCTGTCTTTTTTTATATTTTTGGCCACTTCTTCCGACATTATGTCAAAAAGATTATGTACAAATGGGTCTTCAATTTTTTTCCAAGGGCTAGACATTTTTCCGTAATTACCAAAGGTACTTTTCGAATGAAATTCTAGTTAATTAATTTAAAAAGAAATTACACAGAAAATTAAACGTTTAGAGAAAATTGATATTACTGAAATCTTTTTCTAGAATATGTCACGTTGTTCAAATGGGTACATTTATCTAAACTCGAACTAATAATGTGTGGTCGAAAAATGTAATCATAAAGAAAATAATAAACTACACTTGAATGTTACTTAAACGACTTAAAATATTCTGCAGCTAGCTCTAGCTTTGATATGGACGTGGAGGCGGTAGAATTTTTGGAAGAAAAGTTATTTGAATAAAATATAGATATTTTTTTTAAGTTTGGTACATATATTAATCAAAGCCTGAAGATTAACAATGGCTAATATGAAACAATAGTCAAGTGCATGTCGGATTAGCAAATGCCCATAATGTTACACAAATAATACTTCTATGTACTAAGTACCAAGACTAGGTTGTCCACTTTAAGGGTTGCTATGAAAAAACTTAGTGGCGCCCCCAATATTTTCTACTCTTTTTTGCCAGGCTGTACATACATATAAAATTACGTTGACCATCATTTAATTTTAAAGTGGGACTGTATTTGCAACATTTACACAGAAAATTTAATACAAACCAGTTTTTTTAATGTGCAATTTTGTGTTTCATGAACATACTAACCTATATACACATTGCGAACGTCTCCCTGTAGAGAGGTAGGCAGAGATCTAGGATCCCCATCTGCTCGATCCTGATGAACCAATTTCGCTTCATTGACACTCATACAAACTAGTTTCGTGATTTCCGAATAAAAAAGCGTAGCAGGTCGACTAGAGATTTAAGTAAACATTATGGGAATCACCCTCTGTGAAATTTAAAAGAATAATTTCATAAAAGTAATATGTTTTGCAGTAATATGTTAAAAGTTCGTTTCAAACAGCTTCAAATCACAGACATACACAATTACACAAACAGGCATAATGGGTCATAAATAAAAAAACAGGTTTACTACAAAAGTACTTGTATTCATTAAATATCATTTCATGATCACTTATACAGTTTTCATACTGCATTATTCCTAGGATTTCTTTTACAATACATTCTTGTAGGGTCCTCTTTTTTAGGTTACATTAAATTATATTCTTTCCTGTATCATTATATGACTTTATCACACCAATTTCCCTAGAGGAGTAGACAGTGATAATGGATACCCAATTTTACCTAAACTTCACCATACAGCTCATACATACATACATAAAAAAGTTGATGAATTATATTTACATACATACACATCACGCCTGATTCCCTGTAGAGGGGTAGGCAGAGATCACGGATCCCCATTTATTATTTAATTCACTTATTTCTTTGGGTATGTTAACATGCATTATTCCATATTCCTAATCATCTGCACCACTAAGTCTTTTTGCTGCAAATTGAAGTATTCGTCAAAATCTGACAGCATATCCGTCAATGCCTCCACATCTTTGCTTTGACAGCTGATTATTATGGACTGAAGTTTCAGGTTCAGTTCCGTGTTGAATGGTACTGGAAAAATATACAAAAAGAGGATTATCACTACATAGTATAAAATAAAGTCGCTTTCTCTGTCCCTATGTCCCTTTGTATGCTTAAATCTTTGAAACTACGCAACGGATTTTGATGTGTTTTTTTTAATAGATAGAGTGATTCAAGAGGACGGTTTATATGTATAATAACATCCATTAAATAGTGGAGTAGGCTATATATTTTATACCCGTGCGAAGCCGGAGCGGGTCACTAGTAAGTGCTAATATAGATACATGTTCAAGTTTGTAATACCCAAAGGGGTAGATGAAACCACAGATACAAACATACAATACATTGACATCCTTTAATCCGTTTCAAAGTGGTTAGAACCTTGGAGAGATGATAATATCTCCTAGGTAATTTTTTACCATGAAGTTTTGGGGATGTGATTTTATATTGAACATTTGGGAGAGGTTGCTAGCTTATAGCAAAATTGATTCTGTACTATTATCAAAAGTTACTGATTTATGATCGACAAAAGACAAAGACACTTTATTTGTGACATGCGTAAATAGGGTGTAATTTTACTTAGTTATTACTACTTTAGTTAAACAATTATTACTTAGTATCAGCATTGGCTGCCTCTTCTAGCGTACAATATTGTATTTCGATTAAAACCAAAATAACTTAAATTTTACTTCATCATCAGCCTGAAGTAATCCACTATTGGACAAAGGCCTCCCCCAAATGACGCCACTTCTCCCGTCAGTGGCTGTTCGCATTCATTCAATGCAGTCAATTTTACTTAACAAAGTATTATTGTGTATATAAATAGCACTACAATTACCTTCACCATCATCCAGAACATTCTTGAAGAGCTTTTCCAAAGACTGTTTATTCTCTGGTAAGATTTCACACAGTAACGCCAGCAGTATCCTGTTAATTTGCATTTCTGATTCTACATTTTCTGCTATACAGAGTCCTGAGTCCATTAGTTGGTTTGCCATGTCTAATGCTGCTTCGTATTGCGCTGTAATTATGGTGAAAATGTGAATGAATTATGGATAATAAGATTAGTTAATTAATTAATTCGGCATAGCTCAGTTGTCTGGGGCTTGACGTATCAGTGGGTACAGGGTTAAAATCTCACTTTAGCATGTACCAATGGAATTGAAGTTCAATGATTTTCTATGTACATTTTCGTGATAAAAATACATATACAAATTCCATCAAATACTACGGTGAGAGAAAACATCGTGAGGAAACCTACCAGTTCCCCAAACAGGTAATAGTCAGTGCTTATAAATGGCGACAGGGCTTACCATCTGTCACATTGATACTGACTATCTGGTTAAAGTGTGCTTTAGAGGTGGCCATAGAATTACTACCTTCACAATTGTGAAAGATGAGATGGATACCTGAACCTCTGACTACCCCGCAAGGGTTTAGGGTCGTGAATGCGTTTGTTTTGTAAGATTAACTTCTGTAACTTGAATAGAATGTAGCTAAACGCAAAGTTTAGTTGGTTGCTTTTTTATTTCAATTGGAAACCAACAGACTTAAATTATTGTTAACAATTTGGTTCTCTCATGTCTCTGTATTAGTGGGTAAAGGGTTCAGGAGTAATACCCTAATGGAAATAAAGTATTTTGATTCTGATTACAATCCATTAACCTTTAGTTACTGAGTGGTCTACTCAAAATTACAGGATGAAAGCCGGCTATCAAGTATTCAATTTAAGTGTTTAGAACACTTGTGATTTATACTAATTTTATAGGCCATGGTTGCATAGTCTTCCCGCAACCACATCCTATGCAACTGGGTCAAAACGTTGGGTAATATTAAGGTATCTATATCTTTATTAATTTATTGAGATATGACCCGGTCTAGTAAATAAAAACGATTTAATTGATTATCATAATGTATAGTAAAAACAATACATACCACACTTAATATTGAGATCCACTATTTCACACATACACTTCATTTTGATAATATTCTCTTCTGTTATCGTTTCTAAAGCCTGTTCGTAGTACGCTACTGCTTCTCTATAGTGTTTCAATACTATGAGGTTATTTGCCAGCTCTAGTAGTATAGAGGTTTGTAGAGGTGAGTTTTCTGGGTATTTACTAAGGGCTTGAAGGTAACAGCCAATGGAGGACTGGAAAATAAAAATAAAGAGTGCTTTACAATGTCTTCAAAAATTAAATAACATACACACCTTAAGAACATTGGGGATAGTCACAGGCTGCAGTTACTCTTATGTCGGCTACAAAGGTTTTTGTGTAAAGAAAAACAGTCTAGATCATGATAGTTGGAGTGTCTGCCACTGTGCTTATAGATTATCATCATAGCAGAGGAATGGGATACATTATTAGCCTTCACACAATGCTGTTCAACATCTTTCTTAGAATTTCCAGGACTACAAAATAATAACTGCATACACCTTATAAACTATTATTTTATAGTCAAATCTTTAGCTTATTCAACATGCATACACAACACGCTTGATTCCCTGTAGAGGGGTAGGCCGAGATCACGGATACCCATCAGTCCCAATGGTCCCAATCCTGATAAACTAATTTCGCTTTATTTTATTGAACATTACAGTTACCTCTAAATCCTCTCTGTTAGGGCTTATACACTTTAGTGAGCTCAACTTGATCTCAGCCTTCATGAACTGGCGAGCAGCAGCTAAGTAATACTCGGCTTCTCCCAAAGGGTTACTCGCAGAAGCCTCACATTTTGCAGCCCCAATATACGCGTGCCCAGCAAAGGAGGGCTGTTCAGAGTGTTCGCACTGAATAGCTAATGCATTGAACTCATTGGTAGCCTCAGATATATTCGGTTTTCTCATAAATCTTCTGCGAATTTCAACAAAACATTATTATACAGTAAGACTCACTTTGATATAGGAATAAAAAAGAAATGCTTACTTTTTAAGTTTGGAATTTATGTTGGTGAATTGCTCACTTAAACTGGCGCTTAGGTCTGTAGCCATTTTACGTTTACTATAATCAGTAAGTTTAGTAATCACCTAATTTTTACATGTAATACATTTATCAATATTTACATGTTTTTTTATGAAGTTATGGGAATTATGTCATGTTAATGTAATGTCATATAAACCTAAACAAACAGTTACTGCTGTCAGTTACTGCTCACTCACTTCAATGACGTGTCTGAGTGATTTGGTTGAGTTGAACACTTGAAAATATTAAATATTTTATCATAGAAAGTTACTAGAAGGTGTAATAAAATCAAATGTTTTTTTAGTGAAGAGTCTATTGCTACAGCAAACATGGATTACTTAAAAATCGGTTTGCAAACAGTTCTGGGAACCTCCGAACCTGGAAATCAGACATCGGGAGCTGAAACTGTAAGTTTATAGAGATTTTGACTGAGTATTTATCAATCCAGGCATATAAAACTACCTGGCTGATTATGTACTAGCTTGCTAAAGTTATCGTGTGCTAAAATTGGTCAGAAACTGATAATGTATTGTAAAATTCGGTGTCGGTATGCGGATGTTTCTAGGCAGGCTAATTTTAGAATCTTTTTATTTTTGCGCGAGATATGTTTGTTATTGACGAAAGAATTCAATGATTGCCTAAATTAGCTTGTTTCAAACGCATCACTGAAGTGGTTTTGTCCAATACTCAATGATTGACTTATCTTTTTTAGGTTGAATGTCTTGTGGACCGTGTTATCAATTCTACTCTATTAGAAGACCGCAGAGATGCCTGTAGGGCTCTGAAAGCTATGTCTAGAAAGTACAGGGTAGAGGTAGGCGCCCAAGCTATGAGCACACTAAAACAGGTGGGTAAATGTTTATATTGTAGATTGTTATTAAATGTATCACTCAGTTCTTCAATAGTTATATCTTTAAAACATTAGAAGATACCTAATGCTTCAAAAGTCCTTTAAATCTTACAAGTATCCTTCATTGTATATGATAGCATGTAAAAAAAAATTTACTTGTCTTTGGGTAAAACATTCTTTTTTGTTTTCCAACCCACATTCACAATAGTGAAATTAAGCAGGTTTGGGAGCTGTTATAAATTTGTAAACTGCTTTAAATTATAGTTTCACATATTGTGTTCACATAACATACTTTCTTATCAACTTCCACTTTTTTTATGTTGCCATGCATATGAAATGTTTTAACTGTTGTGTAAAATTATAAAGCCAGACATTGTGATAAATTATTATGAAAATATTATTCCTTTACAAATATTATACAAAGACATCACACCCATTACAGTTGTGGGCAGAGATAGTTGATCTCCATTAGTCTATATTTAACAATATTGTAGTCATACTATTATAACAGCATATGTGGTGGATGTGATAAAATTCAAAATAACTATTTTTAAATTCCTTAAATTAAATTAGGTAGGCCAACTAAGATATATGACAGATAGACAACTTAGTAAAAAAGGAATCAAGATAATTAGGCATCTGTGATCTCTTCCTACCCCTCTGTAGGGACATTGGCTTCATGTGTATGTATGTCATATCTATTCCCGCTTATTAAGGAGTGAAGTGGTGGAGTGTTTTGGTATATCATGATATCTTTTGTTTCCTACTTTAACACGTTCTCTGCCGACGCGGTCAGTGCTACCGACAGCTAACTAGCTGTTGGTCAGCACTGACCGCGTCAGCAGAGAATGTGTTAAGCATTATCTACTTTATCATTTAAGATATATTTTGTGAAAATATTGCTTTTGTTGTTTGTATGAATCCAAATTGTTAACACATCCAGCCTGTATCTCTATAGAGGGGTAGGCAGAGATTATAGTTATACAGACCCAATCTTGGTAAACCAGTTTTGCTTTATGAATAATAAAAATTTATTTAATTTGTTATTTATAATCAACTGTACAACTCCTCACACACAGATTGTTAGATATAAATAATATTGTGTCTTTTTAGGTCCTGGAACTAGATAGGGCAGACAGTCAGATCTTAAACTACGCCCTGGACGCTCTAAACAACATAATGTCCCCAACACAATTCGAGGAAGAAGAAGACAATCCAAATGTACCGTTCAACATTGGCGAACAGTTCACAGAGATATTCGTAAAAGACCCGCATAACATACAAATGGTCTTAGATTTACTAGATGAATACGATTACAAAGTACGTCTCTCAGCCGTTCAGTTACTGACGTCTTTACTAACAAATAGACCGAAAGAAATCCAAGAAATAATATTAGTAAAACCAATGGGGATATCAAAAATGATGGACTTGTTACAAGATCAGTACGAAGTTATAAGGAACGAAACCTTGTTATTGTTGATCAAGTTGACGAAAGGCAATGCGAATATACAGAAGATAGTGGCGTTTGAGAATGCGTTTGACAGGCTGTTTGACATTATAACGGTGGAGTGTTTCTCTGATGGAGGCATAGTTGTTGAAGACTGCTTGATATTGATGCTGACATTGTTAAAGAATAATAGTAGTAATATAAACTTCTTTAAAGAAGGCAGTTATATACAGAAAATGTTGCCAATGTTTGAGATGGCAGACGATGTGGTTTGGTCTCCGCAGAAAGTGTCCAATGTGCATTGTATGCTGCAAATTGTGAGGACGCTAGTGTCGCCTACAAATCCGGCGCTGACTATTTCTAGTTGTCAGAATATTATGAAGAAAGTTGGTCTCTTAGAAGGTATGTATCACTTTTGGTTTTTATATTGTTCTGGGTGCGTGGACTGTACTTTTAACTCAGCATGTGAAATAATAAATTATGTAAGTCATATAAGAAAACGTGATAACAAATTATTGACTTTGCTACGAAGTTTGTTTGCAAAATTAATTAACACAATAAGATTTTTTCTTTTTTTTTCTCTTAAAATCTTTATTCTACATGAATATCTCGCGCTAGTTTAATGCGTTAAAAGAATGTCTCGGTATGTCGTAGAAGGGTAAATGGATCCTTTCAGGCGTTGGGCTAGCAATCTAAGCTAGCTAACTAAAAAAAGTAACCTAGGAAATATCATTGTCAAAGTTTTATTCACACCATAAGAGATTAAAGGACGTAAATGTGTATGTATGTATAAATATTTATTGATTCACTCGTATTGTACATCATTTTTTTTCCTTTCAATAAGACTGTACTTATACTTATACTTGTTGCGACCTCTAGAGCGCCACACACAGAGAGAAACCTAAGTAAAACCTAAGTTGCAATTACTTATTACATAATTACCACAGATGACGCCGCCAAAAATAAAATAATAATTACACAAATCAATTTCCTAGAACGCGCAATTGAAATATTTAACAGAAACAAGATAATATATACAAATCAACCAAATTTCATTCAGGACCAACTCCAACTCAGGTCATTAGCCTGGACGAACACCTGCCCTGGTAGGAAGCTTCCTCTTTTCCTGTAGGACACAGTGGATCCTACATACTAAATAATTTTCACTGATTTGCTTTTATCTTTCCAGCGCTATGCAACATCCTAATGGCCTCAGGAGTTCCAGCTGACGTTCTGACTGAGACCATAAACGCAGTGGGGGAGGTAGTAAGGGGAGACCCCAGTTGCCAGGAGTATCTGGGTGGAGTCATGGCACCCTCCAACCCTCCCAGACCGGTGCTGGTGGTGTTACTAATGTCCATGGTGAATGAAAAGCAGCCGTTCTCGCTTAGGTGAGTTTTGGGATGAGTGAGAGTTGAATAATAATAATAATATTTGGACATTATAACACCAATTGAACTAGCCCCTTGGTAAGTTCATTCAAGACTTGTGTTAAGGGTACTAGTTAACGTATATTTAACAAATATGTACTTGTTATGTATAGATAAATACATATATAGCATATATAATCAACAACCAGACTGGAAAGCAGAAGAAAAGCGTAGTTCTTAACTCTGCTTCCACCGGGAATCGAACCCGGGACCTCACTATTAGCGTTCCGGCGACTAACGGATCGCGCCACGGAGGTCGTCAAAAAAGTTGTGTAGGGTTGGTTTGGATAGGTAATCATAGTTGTGGGTGCCGAAACCATTTTGAACCATGTGTTGCATTTGGAACTGATTATGACTAAATGATTATACTTTAATAATAAGATAATAATATAAAATATGAGAAGCTGATACTTAACGTACCTCCGATATTTTAGAGATGGACACTCCAGCCTTTGACTACACCACCAACATAAAAAAGAGTTTACAAACACTGGATGTATATAATTTCTATTGTACTATAATTTAATTTATAATTTCTCTACATCACAATGCCTTACCCCCATCTGTCCCGATCCAGACAAACAACTTTCGCTTCATCGACACTCATACACACTCTGCGGTTATAAGTACTTCTAGTGTCACCCTTTTTCAATATGGCGTCTATCTGATTGTCATATGTATTATTGGGTCGGCCCACGAACCAAATATAAAGGGGACCCGGCGTAAGGAGCGGTCCCCGTTACGCGGTGGGGAGTCCAAATTGCGTGTTTTAATTGGTGCGGAGTAAATATGTGTAGTAGAAAGAAGATACCTGATTTGATTGGCCGATGCCGTGTTTTAATTCGTTGTAATATCTCCTCACCATCCCGCGTACCTCGTTTCACCCCGCGAAATGCCATACTAGTTTCCATACAAATATTGCGTAAAGCCCACTTCTCTTATTAATTACTCCATGGATCGGCCCCTACGTAATCTATTTACTTATTGTACTATAATTATGAACGCTCTATACCTTACCCAATATCACCTAATTCCAGATGCGCAGTCCTCTACTGCTTCCAATGCTACCTGTACCACAACGAGGCTGGGCAGAGCGCCTTAGTCAACACCCTATTACCATCAACAACAGACGTGGCCACCCTAACCAGCGGGCAACTGCTCTGCGGAGGCCTATTTTCCTCTGACGTCCTGTCTAACTGGTTTTCTGCCACCGCACTCATGCATGCCCTGGTTGAGAATCCAGGGTTGAAGGAGCAATTGTTAAGGGTGCTGCTGGCTACCAATATAGGCAGTGCGCCGGTCTCGTTACTGCATCAGTGTACGGTTCTGTTGCAGCAGAGCTCGAAGATACAGTCTAAGGTGGGTTCTGGTTTGTATTTATGTACAAGTAGTCCCCGTTTTTGTAGTCTAGTATGTGATTTGTGTGCAATTGTCGCTACTCAAGACATAGACAAACAATATCAACACAAAAAACAGTAGAAAATATGTAGAAATGCCAGTACTTTAGATTTTAATGTTATAATTAATAATCCTAATTTTGCGTATACGTATATGGTTTAGATTCGAGTTTCAAATTTTTTTGTTAAATTGTGATCAAGTCTACCGTACCGTACGAAAATGATAATAAAGATATGCTTGCCTTCTTAATAAAAGTGATGGAGTAATAATTAACCTGTCACCAATGTTCCATATAACATCACTGTCTCAATATTCATGTTAAAGTGTAAACTAGCAGATATTATTGTCTCCGACGTACTGTTCACCCCAAAAGAGATTAAAGAATGTGAATGTATATGTATGTTTCCTTAAGACTTATAATTATGACGTCGCTTTAGTCGTGCCTGTAATGGCAACTCAATGTTAATATAAATACACTTCTGGACACATCTATTGACCCACCGAGCTTTTTCAATTTCGTTTGGTCCTAGCTAAAAAATTTTATTAGGCGGAGTCAAAAGTTTTTATGCAGTTTTTAACCTGGCATATTCACAATGTCATTCAATAGTCTTTTTTTTGAATTTCGAACACAGAATTTAAAGAAACAAAAAACAATTTGGAGCCTGTTTGTTGATATCAAACTATTGAAACCTAAACTCTAAGGTGGGCCAATAGATGTGTCCGGAAGTGTATAACAAGAAACCGCCGTGATCTGTACATATATATGTATGTTTCCCCCACAGATAGCCCTCCTAATGCTCCTATCCCAATGGATGAGCCATTGCCCCGCAGCAGTATCGGCCTTCCTCCGCGTGCCCAATGGCGTCGGCTTCCTAGTGAACCAAACTTGTTCCAATGAACACGAAGATAGCGAATACCTATTACAAGGACTCTGTGCATTCCTCTACGCCATTTGCATACACTTCAATGAGGATACGGTTGATGGATACAAGCGGGAGGATATGAAACAGTTGTTGGTGAAGCGTATAGGTGAGTTTAGTACATGTTCATTCATCTGCAGTAAGCCTGACTTTAGGAGGGTTGCCATGCGCTATATTGCTACGAAATGAGTTAATCTCTCTGTTTGTTTTATTATGTTAATTTTTTTTATTATTGTTGTGTGTTGTTACGTAATGTTAATTTTTTTATTGTTACTCCAATAATGTCGAAAGGTTCTCCTGTTAGGACATTATTGTACATTTATGTAAATAAATAAATAAAATAAATAAATAAATGTTGAGTTGGGTTGGTAGATTGCTCTATTTCAGGAATTGTCACAACACTAGAGCTGTGAACTATCTACAGTTTTGTTTTTGGTAGCATGTACATTGAGTACTGACTATCTGGTCAACATGTGGGTTCGAGGTGGCCATAGAATTTCTAGCTCCACGATTGTGGAAATGGAAACTTGAACTTATGACTACCCTGCAAGGGTTAGTGGTCGTGAACGCGTTTGTCTTTTGAATGTTTTAATTAGTAATTTTTTTTATATGTTGTTTGATGAATAATAATAGTGTGAACTAAGAAACAGAGATTTGCCACTATCTATCAAAATGGATAAATAGTATCTGCTACGCTCAAGGTCCATCTTCAAACATAGGATAGGGTCCTACGGATGGGATGGCTTACAAACTATTCATTATAAAATGCTACGAATATGGGAATTTTCTTAAGGTTCATTAAATTGAATTGAAGGTAGAATTGGACGGAGTAGGCTGCGTAGATTTTATGCAGATCAAATTAGAGACATTCTTCTCAAGGCGGTACGTAGTGAAGAACAGAAGTGCGTGTATGAGAAGGTTAATGGGTGTGAGTGAAGCAAGAGAGATTTGTCGGGATTATTCCAGGTGGCGATCAGTAGAGGTGTGAATATATGTATGAATCTCTGGCTGTATGTTATTTTGTACCTTTATTTCATTTTGTAAGTTTGATCTTTGGCCAGGTTTGGAAATGTTCACGACTAAACTGAGCGAGGTGTCCAAACACGAGAGCTATAACAAAGCGGCGAAACATCCGCAGCAGCGCGTCAAGACCCTTTACGAAATTATGTTGGACTATGAGTTCTGCCGACTCTTTAAAAGTTTAGAGGGTGAGTAGTTATACATACATACATGTTCTTTAATCCCTTTTGAGATCATATAACCTCAGAGATAATAGTAATATTTGGACATTATTACACCAATTGAACTAGCCCCTTGGTAAGTACATTTAAGACTTCTGTTAAGGGTACTAGCCAACGTATATTTAAGAAAAGTATACATATTATATATAGATAATACATATATAGCATATATAATCAACGACCAGACTGGAAAGCAGTAGAAAAGCGTGGTTCTTAACTCAGCCTCCACCGGGAATCGAACCCGGGACCTCACGATTAGCGTTCAGGTGTCTAACCGATCGCGCCACGGAGGTCGTCAAAAGAGATTGTTATATCTAGGAAATATTACTTGTAGCCAATTTTAAGCGTGACGTTTAAGGGTATTGTATTCCAAAAAAAATTCACGAACTGTCAAAAATCGGACATTTCTAGCGCAGCAGCGCTGAGTACATTGCGCGTTAGTGCTGTTTTTAGCGGTTGGACAGAATATAAAATATAAAAAGGCGCGAATTTCAAAACATCGCGAAACGTTTATGGGAGTTTTATATTAATAATATAATTGATTTTTAAACTCAATAGTGTGCCGATTGCAAGACAATTTTTTAATTGCTAAATAAAACGTACATTATCTATCTATCTAACATAAAATAAACATTGTGATGATTTTTCGACAATCCAGACCGACTTCTTAGCAGATATTCTCTGTCGAACGTGACAGATAGTTTTGATCATGACGACGCGCCGCCGCGGCGTGTAAATTGCAGATAGTTATATCAATAAATACGTATCGTTTCCATATGATGCAACGTACAAACTGATATTCTCACCCAAATCCAGATGGTAATCAATCCAACACGAAATAAATTCAAGTTTTCCAGTGTTTGTAATGATGCTAGTACAGATTACATTATGTATGTATGTAGGTATGCAACTACCTAACCACTCATTTACTGACTCCGAAAGGTTAACGAATTTGTAAAACTATGTTTTTAGATTATAATGCTTTTGAAATGAAATATGTTCTTCAACGAAAGATCGGCTGTAGTCATTTTTCATATGCGTAAGTATTATGATTACCTAGGTTAATTCAGTTCATTCACGGTAAAATTATATAAGTACCTATTCTACAATACTTTTTACCATATTGTAGATATAGTAGTCATACAATTTATTAGTTACATTTACCCACACTACACATATTGAAATAAAATTGAGCTCATGAATTTAAGTGTAAACTCGTTACAATGCATAAAACCTAATTTTATTTTGCCTAATACTGCTTGGTTTTGCGACTAAATTTACAAACGGAATATGTACCAGGATCACAGACTTTTATAGGCGGGCAGTCGTACGAAAAATGTAAATGTCTCATACAGATTTCTTTTCATCCTGATAAACTACTATTATACAGTCAATTAGCTTATGTGTTATGTAATGTCAATAATGTTTTTGCTGAAATATTGGGTAGATGTTTGAATCGCGCTACCGCGTAGTTGTGATCGTAAATAATAGGATTTTACGGTTGTGATTTATACACCGGTTCTCGTTGTATCACCGAAGTTAAGCTACGCAGGCGTGGGAAGTAATTGGATGGGTGACCATTTAAATTGTTCACGTGCTGTTGTTTTAGTGAGAGAACCTGGTTTGGTTATGTAAGGACTTAGTTAATCACCTATTACATTGGCTATTGATAATCAGGTAACGATTGGGTTTCGATTGACAAAAGATTGCAAAAAAACTTATTGCCACTCAACATCTGACTACCCCGAAAGGGATGTGGGATGTGACGTAGCCATATCAATCGGGGTCGGCGGCAGCGACGTAATGTGAGCACAGTATTTTGTACCTATTCAGGATTATAAAACTATAAACACTGCGCACTCGTAGATAGTTTTCAGATACTTTAGTAACTACGATTTAATTATATGCATTGAAATTGTCTTGTTGCTTGTTGTTTTGTCACGATGATGTGTCTTCTCGGCATACTCAAAACACATACACCTGACCTCACAAAGCGTACCTACCTATTTTATTATTTGTTAATTTGATATAGTAACAGTCTGGCGTATTTAAAATGAAAGTAGTAAGATGATTATTAGCTCTCGGAATCTGTAACTGTCAGCTATTCTTTTACGTTTAAATATGGTTTAGACCACGAACCTTTGTAGCAATTACAAAGGTTCGTGGTCTCTTTGGTATAGAAACTAGCACCAGATGTAAGTACCTCTGCGTCCAAATGCTGGAATGAAATACCTCCACCTATTCGCGACGTTGCTTCTAGGGGAGCTTTCTACCTTAGGTATAAGGCTTGTCTTCTCGAACAACAAAAATCCTTACCCTAACTCCTATCAATGTCTCACCTTGTCAGTGCAAATACCATAGTTATATATTTTTCTTTCTATATATGAGTTTGAATAAATGTGTATGTGTAAGTGTATGAAATATATTAATGTATGTTTATACGATGTTACTACTGTTTATAATGTATATATAATATGTATGACTGTGTATGTGTGTGCCTATATCTATCTACATGTCTATAATATATATATATATGTTCTTGTTTATGTTGCCCGAAGTATGATTATGAATTATAGTGTATTAATTTTATGTATGCGTATTATATACATACATACGCTTCACGATTTGTGTATACACACTCCTTTTTTTATTATGGCGGGGTAGTCTGAGGCTTGAATGCACATCTCCGAAATTTCGAAGGCATGTTAGGTATGGGTCATTCGAAGCACGCGTCTCACTAGATAGACAACACCCAACGTGATAGGTAGTGAACCGTATCGCCGTATATAGGCATTGACTATTACCTATCCTGAGGGATAGGCAGGTTTCCTCACGATGTTTTTCCTGACCGTTAGCGACTGTAAATTATATACGTAAATTAAAAACAAATATTTAAATTTCATTCATTGGTACATGCTAGAGTCGGGATTCGAACTTAGGACCTTTCTCATACGAAGTCCGAGTTCTTAGCCACTGGGCTACAGCCGAACTCGTATTATATCTGTATTTGTATATTATAAATTCGTTATTTTATGTATGTTTGTTATTTATTATATTATGCAGCTTGTGACGGTTTTCGAATTGGGTGCTGCCAGAGGACCAGTGCATCGTATACTGAGGCAGCATACCTATATTTTTTCCATGTTTGTGTTTTGTTAATGTAGTGAATAAAGTTTCTTTCTTTTTTTCTCTGTAGGTGTAAAAATTTGCAAACACACATTGTGTATTGATATACAATTTACTACTTACGTAAGCTCCTGAAATAAGTATACTATAAATTTAGTTATAGTCTATAATGTATGTAAGTAATGGTTACTGCACTAAAATATTGTTTGTAATAATAGGTACCTATTATTTAATTTTATAAATGCTCGTATTAAGGTTACATTACACTTTGATTAGTGACTAGGTATGGACATCTACTGATTAGTGCAAATTATATCCTGTGTATGGAAATGAGTTCTATTTTTAGCGAGTAACCTCATCCAGCGTTCCGTCACTGCCCCCTCACTCATCTAAAATAAGTTAAAATCAACGCTAATATAAGTCAATATCAAATCAGTATGATGAATTAGATTTAAATTTAATTAATAATAATTTAGATTTAATACTGGCCTTACAGAAAAAAATAATATGACAAATTATCTGGGCTTATCGTTACAACTTGGTTACAACAGCACAATGTCCAGGATTTAGACTGGCCTGCGCAATCTCCAGACTTAAATCCTATTGAGCATGCCTGGGATATGCTTCAGAGAAGAGCTCTAAGAAATTTCCCAGAAGATATTGTCAGTGAAAACCATCTTTTCTTGCATCTTAGCAGGACTTGGGACAATATTCCACAACGGGATATTGATACCCTTGTTTTAAGCATGCCGAACCCCTGCAGATGTGTCAGGAATGTCTTAGGAAGATCTACACATTATTGATTTTCAGTGGAACACGATTTTAGTAAAAAAAAGTAAATGTTATGTTGAAGTTTTAATGTTTTAAAAATAAAGTTTAGTTTGAAGTTTTATCAGAGTTTTTTCTCTTGTTCTAGATTTTTTTAAATTACAACTTTCACTAAAATATTTACATTTAATCAGATAGGCTAATAATCAAGGTTTAATTTAATATACAGGCACAGATAATATAATACTACAGATACAGGTGTCTTAACTAAAAGGTAGTATAATTTTAGTTATTTAGGTTTGAGTTAAATATCCCTAGACCATGTTGATGTGTGTATGTTCTTACAGATACCTACCACCTTATTCCAAAACAAAGTCGATGTTTTGTTATAGAAACAAGTCCGTGTAAAACAATTGCAGCCCCTTGTTTATCTCTGGGATAAATACTTTTGAGGTTACCTTTCTGTTTTAGTAGTGGCCAAGTATGTTTTTATATCTAAAATAAGTTAAAATCAAAGTTAATATAAGTCAATATCAAATCAGTATGATGAATTAGATTTCTTGCAGATAAATTGTTGTTATTTCATTTGTAAATTCTTATGCATGAAGCATTTTTCTATAAATATCGATTCACAAAGCAATGCGGCGGGATAATAGGGGATATTTTATGTAATGTTATTTATGTTTGCGATATAAACAGGTTCCACACTACGATAGTTTCAAAATCACTGAAATAAATCACATCAAACTTGATATAACAAAATCATAACAAACTTTATTGTCATGGCGGATGCACGTTCCGTGTATCAATTGAGTTGTAAACGAAACAAACACTAATAAATTATAATCAGATTATTCAACAACTTCTTATTTATTAATATATATTAAAAACATTGTAGTCATAAATATATAAAAGTAATCAATATTTAAATAATAAATCACTTGTGGTAAATAATTGTAATTTTATAGAAACAATAAGAAATAGTGTATTAGAACGTACTTGAGTGAGTACCCTAACCCGACCTCCTGTAGGAGTCTGTGAGCCTAGTAATGCGCTTGTATTTTCGTATGGTTTTGAGCTGAAAAAGAACTTCAAATATAATTTCTTCGATTTATGCGTAAAGTTTGCCGAGCCAAACAATACCTACAGACTACGGAGCAAAATTTTGAGCAGCAGGATATGTATAATAATTATACATTTTTTTTGGTGTGACCTCCAACTCCGTTATGAGAGCCTAGTGACCGAATTCGGATTTCGATAGATATTTGTCTCTAAAAAATTGCTACGCGGTCTACCCTTCTTGAGAGAGATGAGTCTGAGTCGTAAAAAATCAAAATCTAACCAACTGTCGTTCTTTCCGTATATCTGTCCGGTACCGGTATAACCTAGTCTGCAGTTCGCCAATAACTCAAATTCAAGTTGCCAAAGAGCATCCCAAATGTATATATATATTTATGATTTCGACGATCACAAATGCATACGTTAAGTTCTCTGACTACCCTGAATTCGATCACGGTCGTAATGCATAATATATAGTTATTAATAATTATGTATATGTGTGTATATATAATATAGCATAAATAACCTATCTTGGGGTTCACTAATTGCTGCCTACCTACTGTGAAGAAAGCTGAAGTGATGTCAGAATGTATCATGTCTGTATATTCTGAACTTCTCATAATATCCGAAACATCAAGCGGTAAATCAAAATTATTTACATTCATTATCATGATTTTTTCATATCATGTCTGACATATATATACCTGTCATAGGCATAAATGACGTAAGAATAAATTTATATCAAACATGGCGTCGCATCAAGTAAAATACTTTTTAAAATATACATGTAGAATAAATCAACTTTAGCAGTTCACTTCGAAAGAAAAAAATCGCTTGTAATATAATAAGCAATAACCTCAAACACCAAAGTGATTACACTTTGTTTTCCAAATTTCACTTATTGAACTAAGAAATAACTGATCTCGTGTGATTATCTAGCGGTTTAGCTGTGATCGCCAACAAAATGGACGTGCTCCCCACGCTGGCATTCGCCAAATTCTGAACGCGATCTATTGAAACTAGCGACTCGCGGCGGACGCGTAAGCTGTCCATATAAAAATGTATGAAACAGATGGCGGCCCAAAATTGGGCGTTTTATACTTACGAAAACTGCAGTATTATGAATAAAACAGGACCTAATATGTTTTTAGTCAAATTATTTAGTATTTAGAGAACCCATTATTGTATATTTTGATTTCAGATCTAACTCCGTGACGAAATAAACGAAAAAATACAAAACCCTGTTTGCGCCATTTTTCTGATTTTTTATCAACTTTATGCGTTTATATTTACGTAATTATTGATATTTAACTCTTGAAACTACTTCAGTCATCAATTTCATTATGCTTCTTTCATTATGCTACCTTGAAAGTATGATAGGTGTCAGTAAGTTCTAAATAGGTTTAAACTGAAAAATGAAAACACTCGTTTCGCTCATTTCCGCGAACAATACCCTTAAAATGGTGATGTTAGAAGTACCTATAACTGCCGAGTGTATATGAGGTGTATGAGAGACAATGGAGCGAAAGTGGTTTGTCAGGATCGGGACCGATGGGGATCCGTGATCTCTTCCTACCCCTTTACAGGGAATCAGGCGTGATGTGTATGTATGTACACCGATATTAACTCTTAATAATACTAAAGCTATACTATTATTAAAGAGACTATATCCACCGCCAACAGGAATGTCATATGGAACATTGATGACAGGTTCCTAGCCAATCGCCCAATAGATTCCATCAACCCTTATCTCTTAGTCACCTCTTACTTCATTCCCAAAAGTACGACGGTTAGTTTACATATGACCATGGCTGCTGCGACGTAGCCGAAACGTCGGGTTAACAAAGGTAACTTTATTATTTTAAACTTACGCGATAAGTCCTGTTAGTTATTATCAATCAATCAATCAGCCTATGACAGTCCACTGCTGGACGTAGGCCTCCCCAAGGTTACGCCACAAAACACGATCACTCGTGGCTCTCAGCCAACCACTACCAGCAACATTTTCAAGGTCCACCTGATATTATCATGAGTATAAATCGCGAATCTCTTAAAATTATACATATTTTTACGACCTAACCTATCATTTACCCAACCCATTATATTCCCAGGTACCCTAACAGAGAGCATTCTAGGCAAGCCACAGAACGGCATTCCAGAGGGTAGCCAGGAGCGTGAGGATAGTGGAACCTTAGAGCAGTACAAGAGCCTCATTCGGCAGCAGGATGCGAAGCTCCAGGAGTTGATGGGTCAGCTCGAGGGCCTGATGCGCCAGAATGGGGGGTTGCAGGTATGTGGCAACACACGATAATTTATTATATTTAACTCTTGTGGGGTTGTCAGAGGTTTTTTTTTTGATCGAAATGGGCTCACTCTTGACCCTGTTTGCAACTCAAAGGAGGCGACAAACAGAGTCTAAGATGTAGCGAGCTTGCCCAGAAAATGCCTATGCACCCCAGTTTTGAACATCTGTGGATTAAATACCTCCGGGAATACAGAGGCAGGCAGGGAATTCCATTCCTTACCGGCCCGCATTATGAATGACGCTTTAAAGCGATTTGTGCGGGCACACGGTAGCTCTACCAAATGGGGATGGTATCCCGCCGATTATTATTATATTATATTATTTAATTGCGGAGGTCGTGATTATATGGGCACCTCAGAGACACATAATGTATATTTGATATTAAAACAATATTAACTCCAACTGCAATGGTTTGGAAGAAGATGAAGTTTGCATGAAGTGATTAGGTTAGAAAAAGGCATGCTTCGATAGTTTGGACATGTTTTGCGGATGAATGATAGAATATTTGACGAAACCGCTGATTTTACGGAGGCGCCCAAAAAGATATATGACAGTCAGCTAGACGAGATATTGTATGTATTTGGTATACTTAACTGAAAAGTTCTGTTCTAATTTTAAGTGAAAGAAAACCTGTTTTTTACACAATTTACATACATACACATCACGCCTGATTCCCTGTAGAGGAGTAGTGCAGAGATCACGGATCCCCATTTGTCCCGATCCTGACAGACCACTTTCGCTTCAATGACATTCATACATCTTCTCATACTCTCTCGGCGGTTATAGGTACATCTAACGTCACCTCTTTTCAATATAGCGTCTATCTGATTGTTATATGTTTTATTAGGCCGACCCCTACGTAACCGCCCTTCCATACATACATACATACATACATACATACACATCACGCCTGATTCCCTGTAGAGGGGTAGGCAGAAATCACGGATCCCCATTTGTCTCGATCCTGACAGACCACTTTCGCTTCATTGACATTCATACATCCTCTCATACACTCTCGGCGGTTATAGGTACTCCTAACGTCACCTTTTTTCAATATAGCGTCTATCTGACTGTTATATGTCTTATTAGGCCGGCCCCTACGTAACCGCCCTTCCACTTCACTCATATATATTCCTTTTGTCAATCTGCTATCATTCATCCGCATAACATGTCCAAACCATCGAAGCATGCTCTTTTCAATCTTAGTCACTACATCTTCTTTCAAACCGCAACCTTCCCTTATCACACTATTTTTAATTCTATCATTCAATGTTACTCCTAACATGCTTCTCAGTGACCGCATTTCGACGGCATTGATTCTACTTTCATGCTTCTTTTGCCATACCCAACTTTCACTACCATAAGTCAATGTTGGAACCAGCACAGCCCTATAAATAGCCATACGTGCCGATTGAGAAATCAACTGGCTACCCATAAGACTATACATAGCCCATTAATCTTATTACCTGCACACACTCTACGTTCAATATCTCCCTCACATTTTCCGTTACTAGTAAAAAGTGTTCCCAGATATACAAAATCATTCACTTGTTCGACTCTTTCATTATCTATGTCAATCTTGCACTCTGTCTTGCTAAGTCCCTCCATGACCATTACTTTCGTTTTATTTACATTAATTTTCATTCCTTTCCTCTTAAGGGACTCATTCATGCAAGTGACCATCTCCTGCAACTCACACGCCGATGACGCAAGAAGAACCTGATCGTCATCCGCCCTTCCACTTCACTCAGATATATTCCTTTTGTCAATCTACTATCATTCATCCGCATAACATGTCCAAACCATCGAAGTTTACATAATTTATTACATACGAGTAATATGTGTTTTAATATCCAGGCAGCCTTGAACGAGGCGCATTCAGCCAACAACCAGCTGCGCGATGAGAATACACTTCTAAAAGCGCAGCTGTCAGCGATGGGCGCGCCCTCCCAAATCCAACAGCCGGCGCCAACGGTGGACAACAGGGCGCAAGAGCTAGAGCAATCGGTGCAACAGTTGAATAGTGAAGTGTTGAGGTGAGGGGTTTTGTTGGGTATTGGAACGTAACTTGTTATAAGTAGAAATAAAGTATTGAAAAAAAAAATTCATCGTACAGAATGCAGCTTAAACATGTTAAATTTCCTTGAGGTCCTTTATACAAACATACATCATATAATGATATATAGAATGGAATTAAAGGAGGTGAATATATATAATGCATTGATGTCCTTTAATCCTTTTCGGATAGAACATGACTTCGGAAACATTATAGCTTCTTTGTTACTGTCAGGGTTCTCGTGATGCCATTGGTATGGTATCCTCGTCACAAGTGGTAAGGATAGATTGCTACACTATATATTAAAATCAGTCCCTTAGTCGCCTCTTATGACATGTTAAAACGGCTATTACCATTCTGTTTACCTGCCAGACTAGTATGACATAATCTAATAATTTACTGTATTTCAGGCTACGTAAACTATTAGAGTTAGAACAGCAGAAGAATGCAGAGAGTGGAAAGGAGATGGAGAAATTGAAGAAGGACCAAGAAGATCTCCTAGAGATGTTCGCTGATCAGGTAATAGTACATTCACGTTTATAATACCTGAAAGGAGTGGCAGTATGTAATGTTTCAAAGTACCTTTTTAACGTATAGTCTGTGGATTATGTCATTCGGCACAAAGGTTTCAGAAGAATGGAAATTATGATTATTTAGACTTAAATAGACAGACTTAACAGCATTTTTTTTTAAATTAGCGAAATCACTACGATTCTTTATTATCCCTTTACATACGACAGTATGCTTAAAGCTCTTGATTACTCAAAATAATATATATTATATATTTTCTGAAGGAGAAGTATTGTGAGGTAAAGGTCTGGATAATGTAAATTACCTATATACCTTGTCGGTCGTCAAACCAAGAAAATAATCTACTCGAGATAAATATCGAGAGCTATTTATTCACTCTTATATATTTTAATATTTCGCTTTTATTTTGAATATCGTATGTATGTTTATTTTATGTAAAATTATAAATCTATCCTCGGTTAGCTGCCAGCTGAAAATAGCGGCTCTGTGGAGCCTTAAGCGCTCTATAGACAACCGCCGAGCTGGACGCCTTTTGAGATTACCACAACTAGCTGTGTGATATCATATTTGAAATGTAATTTAATTGAAAGAAATGTAATTTTATGTGTTGTGTATAATGCAATCCGATTATTGTCTTTGAATTCTATTGTATGTTATTGATGTGGATGACTCAATAAGATATTATTATATGAATAAACTGTTTTTCGTTCACAGGACAGCAAATTGAACGAGTATAAGATGAAGTTGCTCTCTCTTGGACAAAACGTGGAGGAACCATTAGAAAGTGATAGTCTATTGTGATGCCAAAGTGCTAATAGGCACTAGTATTGTACGTAATTTTAATCCCTTTCGGGGTGGACAGAACCTTGGAAATATTCACATGTCGTGCTATGAATTAACAAAAAATCCAATTGTGAGGGTAGGCAGACATTAGCTGAGACGAACTTCCCGCTAGTCTAGCTAGCTAGCTAGTCTTCCCGCGACCACGGCCTATGCAACTGGGTCGAAACGTCGGGCAAAATAAAGGTAATCAGATATCTTTATTAATTTATCGTGATATGACCCGGTCTCTCATAGTAAATAAAATGAATATTCATCATGTTCGGAATACTTGATGGATATATATTGTTGCTAGGTCATTACCTAATAGATTCCATTGACCCCTAGTCCCTTAGTCGCCTCCTTCGACTTTGAAAGAAAAGCTAGATAGCATTCTATATAAGACTATTGAGACGTATAGTATTGTATGTGAATTGAAATCAGTATTTAAAGTTGGGCTATTCAGGAAAACATGGTTTATTGATTAGCTGAGACCACAGCCAATGCAACTGGGTCGAAAGGTCGGGAAAAATAAAGGTAATCAGATATCTTTATTAATTTTCTTACAAGAAAAAGTCTTTCTTTCTTGAAAACTTTGTACAGTGTTAAATATGTTATTAATATTACTGAGTTATTGAATTGTAAACTTATTCGTAAATTATTTTTAGTTTATCATTGTATCATACAAGTATTCATAGTTTTTGGACAGAATTGATTAAATAATTAAAAAAAACCGTTTATTTTATAACTACAAGTCATAATACAACTTATAAATAGCAGACATTTTAATACAAAGTAGTTCTAGTGTGTCATTTATAGAGAACTGTGTAAAAACCTACCTAATCCTCTTACGATATAGGTATTTTTATCGAAGAATATATTATAATAAACCTGAATGACCGTATATAATGTCATCTTGTGAAAGTTTCATTCCTAGTCTATTTATAAGGTAGACAGAACCCCAAAACTTGATAAAAGCCTCAGCCTGTAGTAATCCACTGTTGGACATAGGCCTCCCCCAAATGACGCCCCTTCTCCCTGTCAGTGGCCGTACGCATTCATTTAAATATTAAACTCCTCAGTCACTTATAAATTTAGGTTATGGTGGATCCTTTCAATAATTGATGACAGGTTAGCAGTCTGTCGCCCAATAAAATGTCAGCGGGTCTCCTATACGTCACTTTTTCTAAATATTTTGATGACTTGTATTAAAAACTGTGTAGATATAATGTAATACTGTTGATAAATCGTCGTTATTTCGAATAATGTATTTAATAAAGTATTTTAATTATTATTGGTATTTTTTTTACACATTTACTAATACTCACACAATTTAATTTTGAAGTAGTGTGCTATTAATTTCCATCTGGCTGTTAAAATAAATTAAGTTGTATTTTGTTGTTGTCATTCGGTCCGTATATTCAGATATAGTCATTTTTATACAAATGTACATATACTTACGACTTACTATCCCTTTCAGGCTGCCTGAAACCCGGGAAACATGATTTTTCGCCAAATAGCATAAGTGTTGGGGTTGTCATGACATTGACATAGAATATTATTTTAATATTATGAACTAAATAATATTTTCACGAAGCAGAATAGCAATTAGCTAATTAAAAGTGCCCTATAAGTAAAACAACCAAAATTATTGTCTCATATTTTATTTAGGTTTACAAAATTGACTAGAACAGCATTTCAACTATATAAAATAACTATATAATATTAACAAAGACAACAAAAACTTAATTCAATAAATAATGTCTTAGGTAGCTTTGGCATAATTAAGCCCACTTTTTATAACAGTGGGCACCCAATGTGACAGGTGGTAAGTTATTTTGCTGTATATAACATAACATTTGGTGTAGTGAAGTCAAACATCACATATATAATGAAGAGGGTTCATTTCAGTGATCGAACGAGGTTTGAACTGATGTGATAGTGTAAAACCGCATGATACTGTTAATGTGGTGTGTAGAGCTGACTTAAGAAGGTTTGAAATGAGGGTAGACGGTAAATCTAACCTTAATTTGCACGCACGTCAGTGACCATGGCTGAAACGTCGGGTAACAAAGGTAATACTTTGTTTATAAAATATACGCGATAAGTCCCGTTTTTTTTTGTAAAATCATATCTTTGGTAAAGAAATAGGCTTCCTATTCCTTAGATTACATATACATATGTTATATGTTGGCGACACGGCCCGGCAGATTTAAAATTGGTGACAATCTGGTGCAAAGATAAACTTCTAAATATCCCGCAAAGGTATTATAATAATGTAGTTTTATTATTCAACATATGAACTACTAATATACGTTTAAACTAAAGAAATGTCTATTGGAAGTCATTACTTAATTAAAATTACTAAAACTTATGAGTATTAAAGTTTAATACTTATACATACTAAGGCTCAATTTAAAAACCTTAATGTTTTAAATCAAATATCTAACAAATTATTTTATTATCAGTTAAACATCTCATTTCGTCGGAAACACAGTTATGTTACTTTTACTGTTTGCCGGTATCGTAAAATTACATATTGTACGTAAATATATTGAATTATAAATGTTTACATACACGCCTCTACTTCCCAATGCGATAGGCATTTCTCTTTGTGCATGTTCCGAGGTTTGAACCCTGCACCTACTGATACAGAGTCAAGTCCCCGACGACTGAGCTACGCCGATGTTGTAAAAACATATATTAACATAAGTATATTTTACTATTCTTATTATCAATTACTTACGTAGAAATATTTCTCTATCTATAATAAGTATACAATTCTTAAATATACATTGACTAGATTCATTCCCATATCTTTATATTCTTGAGGACATAGATAGGCAGGTTCTCTAGTACGGACTTATCGGTATTTTTTTTTGTTTCTTTAATAAGCCATTCACTACTAAGGTTATGTCGGCTCAAGTACAAACACTGATGCCACGGCGTTTGCACTTGTTATTCCATCGCCATGGTTACACCAACGCCAGCCGTAACAACCGAAGAAAAACGAAGTCGAAGCTGCAATTCTTCTTTTCCTTGTTCTTCAGTTCGTTCCAGTTGAAGATCCAAATATAATCCCAAAGCAAACATACTTAGCCAGTTTGGCATCACAATTGACTAAATATACAGCCGAAAATAATTATTTGTATTTTCAACTTTCACTGAGCTGCTGACTTTGTTGACGAACCATAGACGACTGACTTATCGGTACTGTAATGAAGGAATCGGTACACGTTACGCTACATATATGAACATTGACGACCTCCGTGGCGCGATTGGTTAACCACCTGAACGCTAATCGTGAGGTCCCGATGGACGCAGAGTTAAGAACTACGCTTTTCTTCTGCTTTCCAGTTTGGTTGTTGATTATATATGCTACATATTATTTATCTATGTACATATAATAAGTATATATTTCTTAAATATACGTTGACTAGTTCCCTTAACACAAGTCTTAAGTGAATTTACCAAGAGGCTATTTCAATTTGTGTAATACCGTCCTAAATAATTATAATTTCTATATGTGTGAGCGCATAAGATAACATCGAATTCTCTACCTGTACGTATCGGTACTGACCCGGGAACCTGCCTCTTTATATCCTCTCCCTTATCTCTTAAGAGAGCCTGGTATACACATACATACGTATACATTCACGTCCTTTAATCCCTTTCGGGTAGGACAGAACCTTGGAATCAATATCTCCTAGGACACTTATTATCATGAATTTATATGCATATTATATTAAGCTTCACACCTCTACCTCCTACCTAAGGTAGATACAAGTAAATAGTCGCACTAATAGTCACCCCTAATACTATAAAGATAGTCACTACCACATATTTGTCTTGGAGAGTTTTGTACATGACAGAATCCATTGTTCGAGAACTGCTGAAACTAGTGTTGTGTCGAAACTGAAACAATAAATAATAATTGGACATTATTACACCAATTGAACTAGCCCCTTGCTAGGCACATTTAAGACTTGTGTTAAGAGTACAAGTTAACGTATAGTTAAGAAATGTATACATATATCAATACATATATAGCATATATAACCAACGACCAGACTGGACAGCAGCAGAAAAGCGTAGTTCTTAACTCTGCCTACACCGGGAATCGAACCCGGGACCGCACGATTAGCGCTCAGGTGTCTAACCGATCGCGCCACGGAGGTCGTCAAATAAATAGTCTACTATATATAAAGGGAGGTACATAGGATGCTAACTAGCTGCCGTTCTTACCGGCATGTCATAGGAGGCGACTAAATGACTTGGGGTAAATGGAATCTATTGGGCGATGGGCTAGCAACTTGTCACCATACAACATTACAACCTCAATAATCATGTTAAAAAGTTCTCTCAACCCCGAAAGGGATTAAAGGTCGTGAATGTATATGTACTACTTTAAGCTCTTATTAGATATCTTAGAATTCGACGTCGCTCAGTTGTTTGGGGCTTGACTTTGTATCAATGGGTACAGGGCTCAAATCCCACTTGAGCATGTACCAATGGAAATGAAGTTTAATGAATTTCTATGTACATTTTCGTAATAAAAATACATTTATTAAATGCATCGAATTATACGGTGAGGGAAAACATCGTGAGAACACCTACCTGTTCCCGAACAGCCAATACTTAGTGCTTGTAAACAGCAACATGGCTTATCACCTGTCACATTGAGTACTGACTTATTCAACACGTGGGTTCAAGGTGGCCATAGAATTACTCACTTCGCAATTGCAGGGACACGTGAACCTCTGACTACCCCGCAAGGGTTAATGGACGTGAACGCGTTTGTCTTGTGTTAGTCAGAGGTTGAGTGTCTACTATAAACTGTAAAGCAGGAAAGAAAAGCGTAGTTCCTAACTCCATACTACTACTCGCACCTTCGGGACCAAACTCGCACTTGTGCAACTTTTTACGAAAATGACTTAAGTATATAGAATTAACCGCGATAATCGACTTTATATAGACAGCAAAAAGTTTTAAAATCCTTTGAAAAATGGAGCGGTGAGGCGGGGGAGTATGTTATGTCATTACGCGTAATTGAAAGAGAATTTTAGAGTGAAAAATCGCTCTCCTGTAAAATTAGGTTTGTTGCATAAGTGCGAGTTTGGTCCCGAAGGTGCGTACTGTCTGAATCTAGAATCAAACCCACTTCTTCATTATCGAATTTGACGACCTCCGTGGCGCGGTCGGTTAGACGTCTGAACGAAATTAACCTCTGACTATTCCGCAAGGGTTAATGGTTGTTTGTCTTTTAATAGTTTAACGGTGAGGGAAAACATCGTGAGGAAACCTGCCTATCCCTCAGGATAGGTAATAGTCAGTGCCTATATACGGCGATACGGTTCACTACCTATCACGTTGGGTGCTGTCTATCTAGTGATACGCGGGCTTCGAATGACCCATACCTAACATGCCTTCGAAATTTCGAAAATGGGCATTCAAGCCTCTGACTACTCCGCCATAATAAAAAAGGGAGTGTGTATACACAAGTCGTGAAGCGTATGTTTATGTAGTTTAATGGTTGTTATATCTTACCCTTTCTCTATTCCTCTGGCCAGGCACTCTATTCTCCATATCCTGGCCACTACCACCAGGCCTCTCCATCTCTATGGCCACTTTGTAACTATTCTCTCTGGTGCTTTTGTTTGCGTTTTGTAGTAATTTCTGACTCTGCTCATTCGGTGACGACCAGTCTTCGAATTCTTCTGTGTCTTGTAAATCTGAAATTGTATGTGGGTTTTGGTGTTTATAGAAAAGGAATTTAGATACATACGCTACACAACTTGTGTATACACTTTTTATGTGATGTGGTAGTCATTACCAAAATTTCAAACGCATGTATATGGGCCACTCGAAGCCCGCGTTTCACTAACTAGACAGCATCCAACATGATTTCATAATAGTTTCTATTTAGAGTTAATTTCAATTAAGTACGAGTCTAAAATATGTTTTCCAGTTTATGTTTCTAGTAAAAAAGACAGTCAGTTAGCATCTTTTATATCCCTTTCAAATCTACTTTTCAATTTGCCTCTATGAATTCCTTTTCTCCTTTTTGAGGTGGGGTAACTAATAGTTTAAATATGAATCCATGCCCCAATCTCCATCTAACCTACTATTATTAACCTTTTAACCGCCACAACTTTTATCAGTTGGCATGCCCCCAACGCTCGGTACATTAAATCGAAAGAAAAATACCTACGAAAATAGAGATGTTATGTATACTTCTGAATTATAACATTAAAAAAAAGGTTGAATATACAGGGTGTAACAGAAGAGTGTAGTCATACTTTAGGGCTAGATTCTCTATCACCTACTTAGTGTAATTGTAAAGTTTTAGCTCGATATCTTAAACACTAGAATTTTCCATAATCTGATACTCAAAAATGAGTAAGTACCTAAATACAAATATTACAATGTCCCATCCCTAGTGCAACTGAAACCAACTAGTAAACAGAGAAAGACAAAAGAAAGTTCGGCGCCTTCATGATTACCGCAAGGAAATTCAATTCGCACTATTTCCTTAGCATTAAGTCTCATTTTCCTGAGACATCGGCATTCGTCAAAAGAATCAGTGCGCCGCCGCACGGCCGCTACCTATTGCAGTACATTGTTTTATTGAGAATTGAACGTTATTCCTTACGCAATAAGGCTCAAAATCTGTTTGTAGTAAATATGGATTGGGATTTTTGTCGGCGATTCAAAGTTTGTTTACTTTTCAGTAGGTTAGTAGTAATACGTATTGGAATTGTAGTCCCGTGCTGGTCTGGGACTAAAATAGAATGTAACCGGCTGCCTTCTACCCGGCATGTCGTAAAAGGCGACTAAAGGACTAGGGGGTTTGTTAGGTATTTTGGGCGATTGGCTAGCCATCCCCAGTGTACTAAAATCTTTTATATCTTTGTCCCCCAACGACAGGCTAAACGTGACAAAAGGGTCTTTGGAATCTTTTGTTCTGTCCACCCCTTCGGGGATTATGGACGTGATGCATATGTATGTAGGTAACCAAACAAATTTATCTGACCTTTCTTTCACATACAAGATAATTTATTGAAGCCTGCCAACCCGGTTATTATTTTTCTCATAAACATCACGACTGTAATGCCTTGTTCAGTAGTTACCAGGTACCTACATAAAAACTAAACGTGACGGAAGAGGTTTTATGTTTTACCTCTTTAGGATTTGAAGTCAACGTTTAGCGTAACCTAATCATAAAACTTTCGCTCTTTAATAGGTAAGTGACAGGTAGTTAATCCTCGTAAGGCTGTGTTCAGACGTGCGCGTTTTGTGCGCGTTTTCTGCGCGCGCGGATTCAGCGCGCGTTGCGTGAGCTGGGATTGAATAGGATCGAAAACGCGCACAAAACGCGCACGTCTGAACACAGCCTAAGGGTAGACTGAACTTAGGGTGACTTAAGGTAATTAGCATGGGGTCACATTAGAATTTCAATAGAATCAATACTTAGGATAATAACTGTGACACAGAGTCACTTTAGAAATAAATAGAGATTGTCAGCCTTTCGACCAATGATAGTTTAGTCTCTTAGTCGCGTTTTAGGACTTAGGTACCGAAAGAATGATTCAAACTTGATACGTACATAAACACAAGACAAAGTATTACATATCTTTATGTTTTAAATAAAAACTATTTAAAACATAAATTGAATTTCATTATGTATTTGAATAATATTATTACCCTTCAAATTATGTTATTATTAACTAAGTTAGACTGACCTGTTGGTTTTTATTGAGTTAGCAAATTCTTGATAAGATTCCGTACAGTTTCACAACTTTCACATCAATAGTAGGTATCATGACACTGAACCACTACACTTTTTAGTTAATAATAAACTAAGATAATTATCAGCTATTTGCTCACAACGGTCGACCCCAAACACTCCCACACACAACATCATATTATAGTATTCATTATTACTAAAAGACATATTAATTAGTTTACTTTCACGCACGAATCTCGAAAATCTCAATATGCAAAAACGTTGCCACCTAGACAGGTGTCAAAAATCAACTGAGTAACTAAAACAAACAAAATTAACAATAGGTAAATTTCACTCAAAATTCTAAGGGCGATTCCATACAAGCGTAATTTGATTAGGTACCTGTATTTGTGGTTACTTACCTAAATTACATTTGAACATGAGAATTTTATTTAATTTAATCAACTAAAGATACTGAAATGATGGTGGTGTTACGTGCCTACTGATAATGTATTATGAAATGCCCGTGCTAGTCCGGGACTGTCCAGTGCTGGTCTGGCATAAGTTAAATAGAATGTAACCGGCTGATTTCTTCCCGGGATGTCGTAAATGGCAACCAAGAGACCACATGGTCGGAATGTGTGGATAGATGGTATCCACATGACTAAATCATATACACAATCGTACACGATATCTCCCATAATCCCCATAAAAATCAAAAGGAACGAGGAAGCCTCCGTCTCGGTAGGTATTTAGGTAAACAAAAAAGCCCATATAGCCCCTTAAACGCCTCTTACGACATGCCGGGAATAAGGCAGCTGGTTACCTTTAAGTCCAGACCGTTACGAAGATAAATAGATAGGTAATAATTATAAAAATACCTATTATAAAAATGCGCAAGCGACGGAATGTAACATAACTACGTTTACAGGTAGGTATAGGTAACATACCTAACAAACGCCGTAATCTTCTTAGGTTTGGACTTTCGACAGAATTTAGGCTTCTAGCAGTCTCCACGGTCTCATTTATTATGTGACGTCACGGGATCTCGCAAGACTTGATGGCAATAGGTAATAAGTGATAAAAGGTAATTCTACGACGACTCTAAGCGATGACTTACGACATTAGGAATGCTAAGCTACTCAAGTGCCTAACATGTTCCACGCGTTAATTATGTAAAAAAGTGAACGCATAATATTAAAATTGTATGTGAACTCGCCCTAATATCAGTGGCGGCGGCGGGCGGCTGGGGGTGGAGCCTATAGCTTTGAGCGGCTTTCCTGAAAGCGTTTGACTTCGCCGCCTACCTAGACAAGCCTACCTACTGAGTTACTCATAGTGATGGGTCGGAATTTTGTTGCGATCAGCTGATCGTGAATGTTACTCATTTTCAGATAGCTGTAAAAAAGGGAATTTCAGTCCAATCCCACTGAAACTTGGTATTTAGACTAATTGGTGATGCTTTATACGACCCTGAAGTATTGCTACAATCTTCTGTTACACCCTGTATAAACTTTCGAAAAAGCAATGTATTTCAGGCTAAAACTAAAATGCAATATGTATAGAAATTGTGTAAATAATTAACGAGGTTTTGTGTTGGATAAATCCGACTCAGGCGAAACAAGCCCGATATTTGTCGGATTAGACTCAGGAGGTTAAAAGGTTAATGTTTTTGTTAATTAAAAGTGACAACTTACAATTACCGCCTGGACCCTTATTGACAGTTTTGAATTCCTCCTTGGCCCTCTGCAACTCTGCTCTGTAAGCACCGACACGGCTGGTCATCCCGGAACCTTGGCATTCAAGCTCCAAACGCTCCAACTATAAATCAAAAGTACTATGTAGATAAAAAGTATAGTTGCTAATAAGAACTGTATATTGCATACATAGATACACGTCACACCTGATTCCCTGTACATGGGTAAGCAGATATCACGGATCCCCATCTGTCCCAATCCTAACAAAGCACTTTCGCTTCATTGTCACTTAGGCAACTCCTCATACACACTCTGCAGTTATAGGTACTTCTAACGTCACCCTTTTTCAATATGTCATCTATTATATTATATTGCCTATGGTATAGTATGTTATTCATATATAGCCCTAACTATTGGGGATAGGTTGCTAGCCCATCTCCCGATAGAGTCCATTGTCCCAGCTTGAAAGGCAGCTATTGAGCATAGTTTTTAAGTCCTAATTACAGTTATATGTACTTACTACCTATCAGACAGACAGGCTCAACTTGGGAAGGACAAGCCACAGACAGGAAATTATGGAAAAAGTTAGGGGAGGCCTACGCTGCTGAGGCGACTGAGTAAATTATGTAACGCAAATTTTGTAAATTATGTAACGCTTGAACTCCACAATAAAGGCTTTTTTATTTTGTTTTATTACTACCCATCATGTTTGGTGTTGTCAAACATGCTTTTGATATTTGAGAGATGGTCATTTTAGCCTCTGACAACCCCACCACAAAGAAAAAAGGAGTAAAAAAAAAAAAAAAAAAAAAAGTAAAAAAGGGGAATCAGTAGCTATCCATCTATGATTAAAAACAAACAGGACTTATTGCGTATGTTTTTATATAATAAAGTTACCTTTATTAACCCGACGTTTCCCGATAAGTCCCGTTTGTTATTAATCATGAGTATAAATCGCGAATCTCTAAAACTATAGCTATCCATCTATCAAATAGAGCATATTTTAGCAAGATACGATCGTAGCATCGGTGCCTGCCCGCACCCCGCGCCTGATACCGAAAGTTCACTCTTAAATTAAAAGATCTCTACCTTAGTATTGTTATGATAGTATATTTAGTAACTAATATTAGTATAATAAAACATTTAACTTACCAAGTCATTTGCTTCTTTAAAATTGGCTTGAATCTCATTACAGAGTTCTTCTTTGTCATCATCTGGAAATATTATTTCAAATTATGAATTTTCCAATATGGACATCATATCTATAATCCCTAAGAAACTTTTTAGTGCTGGTCTTGAATCATACATAACATACATTGTCCCTTTTATGGGAGGTTAAGGGTATCAATTTCACTGAATTACTGTTGGTTTAGTAGGACAAGCCAAAGGTAGCCAGAACCTTGCAATTTATTCATCAATTATAGTTATCTCTTATGATATCTGAGAACAAAAAATCCTAAACTAAGATATTTTCTTCTGGTGATACACTTTGATTTTACAATACTTATTTATAAAAAGTATCTTGGCTAAATATTATAAATAGCCAGCAGCCAAAAACCCTTGTGACTTGCATATTATATTTAATTATTTTTCTGTTGTACCCATCATACCAGTAAGCCACCATGGCTATATATGATCATAAGGTATTATTTTAAATTCCTATTCATTTAATTATACTGTCTATTAGTTAATAAATGAATTAAAATAAATACCTTCAGTGCCGATCTTTAATCGTCCTATTTTCGATGTTATATCAGCAGTTAATACAGAATACTGCTGTTCGTATGACTGAACTGAGGATGACATATTTATCACTTACAATCCTAAATATTTAAATTTCTCTAATGTGCAATAAATAATATTTTTTATAAAGGAAACAAAAATAATTTCGCAAAACCAACAACAGAAATACAATGACATGTATTTGACAGCGACATGACAAAAGCTACGTGCGGTCATTTGGCAGGTACAAGTTTCGCAATGGTGTTCCCAAACTCAGTTACTTTAGCAATAGCTTTGTCGCAAAAGTATATTTGCAGCATTCATTATAAGTAGATAGTTTACGATACTGAAGTTTTATTATTATCGTAATTATTTTTGTTGTGTTTTATTGAATAATATAAACTCTCTCTCTTACTACTTCTACTTAACTGTAAACTTTGATTTGACATCTGTGTGATTTATCAGGTTGACGATTTTGTAGGCGCTTACGCAGCTTGTTTGATAAAAAAATCGTAAATAATGGCTTATTTGCGAAAAATCTCGTTATTTTTGACTGTATCACCTAGGTTTACAGTAATAGTGAAATAAAATGAGTCAAGTTTAACCGAATTACAAGTATGTGTGCTTGTGAAAAGTGATCTTTGTGGATTTAGGTATAAGCACAAAGCGTAAGTTACTTTGTTTTCCTAATCTTTTAAACTCTCACGGACGTTATTGTTGAATGAAAGTTCCTCATCTAATTTAAATCTTCTCATTGTTTGGCGTGTGCTTTGTAAATTTTAAATTAGCATGACGGACAAGTTTTATGATAACTTTCTCTAATAATTCATTCGAAAACCGTCGTTTACCTCTTACCGACTTAACAGTTCACGTATCTCCTTGCATGACTAATTGATCTCCGTATTAATAATTTATGATTAGTTCTAGTTATTACGCATGGTGCACATGTAGGCAATTGTACGAGTTTTATAAATTAATACCTCAACACATTCTTATGAAATTTCTTTGTTTATTTCAGTATCATGCCGCGAAATTGTGACGAGGATTCGGGCCGGAGCTCCTGTTCTGCCGCTTCTGTGGGCTTGAGTCCGTTGCTAGACTCTGATGAGGTACGAAATGCTGTGAAACGACGGCATCCTGTCAAAACTCAGGAAGCAGGTACTAATACGGAACTAAAAGTTAGTTTGCGGCCCCGTAGCTGCATCAATCTCATCAAATCCCCTGATGAAAGGGACCCGTTCCCAAGCTATCGAGTAGCACAGCACAAGCGAGCCAGTTTGTTCAGTGTTTTCGACTCCCCTCGTAAAGGAGGACTGAGCAATGCACATTCCACTCTCGAAATAGCTTCAAGCACCCAACTGGAGCAACCCAGGATGCAAACCAATGCAGTATCAATGAATGCTGTCAACTTACATGCCAAGGACAAGTATAATACGATGAGTACGAACTTCAGACGAGGCAAACCGGTGCAAAGAGCTGCTTCTAGACTTTATCGTACAGAGAACACAATTATGAAAGGTAAAAAATGTGGCTGTATCGGTCCAGAGTTCATAGTACGAGGTACGCAGCCAGCTAAGACAATAGACCTGACGTTATCAGCGATAACAGATAAGAGAACTATAACCGTCGTGCTGTTAAACGGACAGAAATTAGAGGTGCTATGTGATACTAATTCTATTACGGCAGGGCAGTTGTTTCAAGCGATAGTTGAGAGCGAGAAGTATGAGCAGAGTTTCATGCTGGGTATCGCAGTGCTCGTAAGCGGAGACTTTGTGTTCTTACCAGATGAATATAAGATCAAAAAGATAGCACCGGAAAACTGGAACATCAAGACGTTAAGGAAAACCAAAATGCCCATCACTGATAACGTACAGTTTACTGTGTTCTTGAGAATTAAGTTTTTCTTACCGAGTAACTTTACGAAAAACATCCAAGATGGTGAGTGGAGGTACCGAGTGTATTTGCAACTGAGACGGTCAACGCTGGAGGAACCTTAACGTCAACACTACCCAATCTTATATTATTAGCCGGATATGCCTTACATGTTGAATTCGGTGAGTTTTCTTACAAAGAACATGGTTCTGCCGATTATTTTTTACTAGAACATTATTTGCCTGAAACCGTGATAACTAATGACATGGCT